>JAOEHI010000003.1:3106918-3142198 GCA_025447815.1 Percopsis transmontana
ATTTTAATAAATTTTTTTCTCACCCCAAAAAAAATAAACCCCCCCCCCCCCCCCCCCCCCCCATGGGGTCTCGACCCCCTCGTTGAGAAACACTGTAGTTTAATAAATGAGCAACACTACTGCATGAAAACTCAATTAGCTAGATTCAGAAAAGCTTTAGAGTCAAAAAGGAACTGCTAGCTAGAATTACCTTGCTCAGGGGCTTTGTAAATGTTGGAACAGTTTATGTGTCACAGTATTAGTTCAGGAGACTTTACACAGTGGGTCTACACAGTTTGAGCTTCATGTGGGTGGTTGTGGTAGAACTGGGAGGAAAACAATTCAGTTATCCTGAATTACAGTAGAATTGGGTGATTAGACAGAGGACAGGAACAATGGACAGATTGTGCTGGAATTGCACAAACATCTTGTCCTGGCAGTATGCCTGCCCTATGTTCTAAATGGTCTGGGCCTCTGCCAGCAATAGCAAATGTGCACACCAATTAGAAGATCTTGTTGGAATGGACAGTAAGGGGGATAATCACTCCCAACACTTCCAGTTATCGCCTTCGTTTTTGTCTATAAAGTCGATTTAGGAGAGCTTGAGTACGTGGAACATCAGATACACAGTTAAACATGATGTATGACGATGGAACATTTCTAGAGATCTATCTTTTAAAACAGAGCTGTGATAATTATGAATAAATCCGCGGGCCTTGTGATATGTAGTTTACCTTTAGTAGTTTAGAGTAGTGCAGCTTCAAGAGAGCGTTCCAATGACACATTTGTCTATGAAAACAACCTTAACAGTGATTTCCTTGTATCTGTTGTGCTTCCCACCAAGACAGAGAATACAGTATATGTAGACGTTTAGCGCTGTGCCACATTTGACGGGAACAGGACTAAGAAACTAGCCTGTAGACATTTTCTTATCAAGACACACACACGCACACACGCACGCACACACGCACACACACACACACACACACACACACACACACACACATTCATCCTGCACAGACATGTCGTTTGAAGGGAATGCCTCCCGTTCCTCACAAACACACTTTGTTGGCTCTGCCACCCGGGGAGTCATGGTGGTACAAATGAGAGGGGGCTCAAACAGAGGTACACAATGTGCTCCCCTGGGAAACAGGAGGTAACTGAGAGATAATGAACATTTTGATAATAATAATTATGAAAACAGTGTTACTAGTTCTACTAAAAATAGTTCCTATATAAATAGGCCTGTAAATATATTGGTGAGATGTCAACCAGGGTGATCCTGAAGCCATCAAATTGTTTAGGTGCATTCTTATGTGGGCCTATTGCTCAGTAATCTCCCCATTTTGAACACCCATTCAAATGTAATAGACTTCTCTTTACGTCATTAAATCCTATATTTATGTTTTTTTCATATTGGAAAAACTGTGCTAGACCGATACCGGGGTACTTGCCTTGGAAAATAATTTAAAAAGGGTTTCAGAAGCTGAAAAGTCCGAGGACTAGTTGATTGGCGTACGGTAGGCCTAAACACTACATGACGGAAAAATCACTTTGTTGTGAAGCCATATTTAGTGTTAAGTGTTAACAGTACTCTACTTATGGACCACAAGTAACCACAGCCTGGAGATGTACTGTAGTGTAGAGATGTCCTAAAATATCAAAACAGCAGTATATCGCCACATTTACTTTCGCGATATACTGCATCGATTTCCAGCTCAAAAATCGATTCTTTAAAAAAAATAAAAATTCTCGTTTTAAACCGTGTGTAAACTACAACTACTAGATGTCGCAGTACGACTAGTTGCCTAGAATTGACGGCCCCCATTTCTGGTAGAGTGTAATTTGGATGCAACATAACGGACGCAGCTGACAACATTACCGTAGCTCCTTAAAAATATAAAGCCAATGTGTCATGTGTGGTATTTCAGCTCTCTTTTGACATTTTCAGTGAACTATGTGGAATATCGCAATACATCGCGATACAATAATATTGTATCGCGATGTATTGTGATGTAATCGTATCGTGACCCTTGTATCGTGATGCGTATTGTATTGTATCATATCGTATCTTATCATCCTTACAAATACCCAGCCCCACTATAGTGTAGCTAACAGGACGTCTTGGCTAGCTCAGAGGAACTGCGTCTCGAGGTAGTGTTGTGGGGCCTGACGTCTTTGAAACGCTCGCGAGGAGCGCTGCCTGTATCCCTGCATGATGAAGCCTGCATTCACGTGTGGTGCTATGCATGTCATATGTGTGTGCTGGAATAGGCGTGTGCGCTCACATAGAGATGAAAGTAATACAAAGTTAGAATATTTCAAATTCCTCTTTTGAATACCTCTTTTGTCCACCGAATTTCATTACAGAGTGGTATTTGATGTTATGAAAATGTCATTTTTCCTTCTGTGGTTTCCAGTGAACCTAACTCATCAGAGTGCAACTGTGTATAAATAAATGTAATGAATGACTCCCTCTCACAGGTCATGGATATGAATAAACATGGTTATTATATCCCTTTGAGACGCTCCCAAAACTAGCTAATGGGCCGCTCCCCCCTCTATCTGTTCTTCTGCTTCCCATTTGCATTTGCACATTTAGCTGATGCTTTCACCCAAAGGGACTTTCAGTAATGTGTACTGAACAGACAAGCCATCGTGAGTAAAGACCTTGGCAGTGATCAGGGCCAACTTAGCTACCCGAGCATCATGCCATTGTATATCAACATACAATTAGGTACTTCCAAATGAATTGCTAGGAGCTTATGCACTCTAAGAGCTTGAACATTTTACGAGCCCATCCTAGCATAGAGCAGGAGGGATAGATTTCTTTCTTTCTTCCACACCACACACACAGACAGAAGAGCCAAGTGGCCGTACTAATGTCCTCAGGTAAAGGAACAGATTGTTTGCTGCTTATGAGCTGAAATATAATTAGAAGTCAATGAACAGCGAAATTGCTATTTTCAGGCTGCTGATATCTCAACAGCTTCTTGAACAGGTCAAATGAATAACATGAAGTGTCCTGGGGAGATGAAAGAACACTGGTTATATTATAATAGCTATTATAGCTAGAATATTTTAATAGCTAAGTCAGATGCTAAAAATACAATTCAAATGAAGTAGTGAGTCTCTTCCGCAAGAGACTTAAAACCCACCTCTTCAAAATCCACCTTGGTACCTCAACCACCGATTTCTCTACCTCATAGCACTCCCACTAACAGACATTCTCTATAACAATCCTTTATCTTCAGATCAGCTCTTCAATATTAAGATCTTAATGACTTTTTAGGGATTGAATGATGATTTTTATAGAAATATATTGAGTAATGTACACTGAAAAATGCAAACGTGCAGCAACCTTATGACATGATGCTGTCCTGTCATGTTGTTGTTTGCTTGCAAGAGCTGGTGGTTAACCGGTTCAACTGCCGACAAATGTACTGATTGTGAGTCGCTGTGGATAAAACCGTCTGCTGAATGCTGTACATGTTAAATGTAAATGTGGCCAACCAGTCTGGCAGTCCGCATCACTGTGTGACTTACAATAACTGAAAGTATAGGCCTAATGACATAACACATAACAGTATTTAGTTAAGGTTTAAGCATAAAGCGTTTTTCTGTTTAACAGTATTTAACAGTATCAAGTCTGAACTCTTGTATTACTTACTGGCAGTCCTTGTTTCCCACAATGCTTTGCAGGTCTGCCTTGTATTCAGTTGTGGCTAAACTACTCTCTCACATGTAGAACAAAGTGATTCACATTGGTAAGTTGACCCAAACAGAGAATACACTCTTTGTTGCTACGCAACGCACAAACACCGCAGATAAGGCCCTTTCAGAGATTCAAACTCATTATTAACAATGGCTCCCACAATGGCTCCCACTGCTTCACTGCTTATTTTAGTCCCTCCCTCCCTGCAATGTGCACCAATCGGCTTCGAGCCATGTCGGTCAGCGAACTGATACAAATTCAAAGTCCAAATTCCATCAGAGAATTTATCACGTCTTCGAAAGTGGGTCAGCCGCAGAAGAACAGGCAAAGAGCCACAAGTTTGCCACCCCTGTTTGTAGGCTAATGCATACAGTATCTATATAAATCTTAGGAAGTCATATTTATGCTTATACTACACAGGCATGCCACCCCTGTAGTATGAAGTCATATACTGTATATGCTTACACTACACAGGTATTTGAAGCAGAAGCACAAAGGACAATTATTTACCTGCAGCACAAAGCTATCAAGAAACATTCTGAATGGGGGGGAAAGTCACTGACTTGGGTTGTAGGGAAGACCTGAAGGTCAACAGTACATGGTCCTTAAAGGTGAGGGTCCTAAAAAGTCCTAAAAGGAAGAAAAAACCTGAAGGTCTACAATACATGGTCCTTAAAGGTGAGGGTCCTAAAAAGTCCTAAAAGGAAGAGAAAACCTGAAGGTCTACAGTACATGGTCCTTAAAGGTGAGGGTCCTAAAAAGTCCTAAAAGGAAGAAAAAAAAAACATTACAATGTACAATTTAGCAGACTATTTTATCTAAAGATACTTACAATCACATGCTGCTATTACATGGAGCAGGTAGGGGTTAGGCATCTTGCTCAAGGATGCTTACAGGTAGGCCAACTCTGGGGCTTGAACCCACGACCTTCTGGCTGGGAGTCCAACACCCAGAACACTAGACTATCCTGCCCCCTACTGGCTGGGAGTCCAACACCCAGACCACTAGACTATCCTGCCCCACATTTTGTTGAATGTGTTGATATTCTGGATGGGTTGGTCTACCAGAAGGATAGGCTGAACTATATAATTCACTTACCACTCACTTACTGTAGGTGTCGCCAAAATGACCCCAAAGTTGAAATTGATTATAGCTTGTACGTATATACTGCAGTGTTTAAAGAAAACACATCCTACTACTACAACTAGTACTCAAGGCTGCTGGTGAGACAAGGCTGTCCTCGGGTTGATTCAGTGTATAGCAAGAGGCGGTACTTAATTGTCTGGAGGAAAGGGCCGGTAACGGATCAAGAAGTCAGAAAGAATCCAGGAACATGCCTCATCTTACAGACCTCAAATCCCTCTGCTGCTGCTGCTGCTGCTGCTGGTCAGATGTGGACCTGGCTCTCCCCAAAGAATTTGAGCCTTCAACCTGGTTCAATTGAACATGAGTGAGATAAAGCAGAACCCGGCTGTGTGCTGTTCTGCCGGTGGAGAATCTATGTGTGGATTTGTTCTGGGAGTTACTGTATGCACGGCTTCAGCAGAGGATGGTGTTAGTTTTTGCAGTTTTTATTACAGGCAGGAATCCACTGAAGATGTATTGGTGTGTGTTTACCTGACCAGGAGGCGTGGTTACGTGCGGCAGTGTGCATGTGCATGCATTAACACGTGCCTCTATACATGCTCCGCTCGCAAAGAACCACCAGACAAAACCTCTCCTCTTTCTTTCTCTCTCTATCTCGGTCTACATATTGTGGTTGGTTTGGGTCATCTGCTGTTACTAGGGCCTAGAACATTCTGTACAGGCAGGTAACGCAAACACACGCAAACACGCACTCGTCGCTGTGGTTAAAAATACATCGATCACATGTTTAAGGCACGTTTCATCAGCAGCCCTAATGAAAAGGCAGGTTGTTTTTGATGAACCTATTACTTGCTTCACACAGGCAGGCTGAGATGAACGCTCCTGGCTAGTTTCACTGTGTATGAAGTGACATGGGAACCAAACCCACGATGATGCAAGTGTGTTTACCACATCCGAAACTCTCCTGGAGATGAAGTGTGAAGCAACAGGATTTCACCAGCTCATGTTTCATGGCTCCTCAGGCTGAGAGGGAATCTGTAGTGAAAATAGTGGATAAATGGATTAACGGATAAAGATCACTCGGTAGGTTGTGTACCTGCACCGAGACTGAGCAATACATAACTCAGTCATCACCAAAATAGTATATTTTCAGTTTGCCAACTTTCAGTGGATAAAAGTTTCACTGAACATCTTATAGCTATATACTGACTATAGATGATGATGAAGATGAGGAGGAAGGTCCTTTCCACAGAGTTTCATCATAAGCCGACAGACAACACACAAATACATCTACTTGGCGAAGCTAACAAGGAAGTAATGCGTGGATTTGCTGAAAGGCTCAATTGATTTGCCAAAGTATTGACAGACCAAGTCTCTGGCGTTCTTGACACGCAACATGCGGGCGGCCCCCCCCCCCCCCCCCCCCCCCCCCCACACACACACACACACACACACACACACTGTGGGTGCCGGGGGCAGGCAAAAGCAAAGGAATGCAAAATTCCTCCGCAGAATCAATCCCACCTACGGTGCGGTACGTTGGACTGGCAGACCGAGCACTACTGAAACGCCTTCAGCTCGGTCCACTCCAAGGTCAGGCAGAGATTTGGGTTTTTGGAAGGAGGGCTGAAATAGAGCCTGCGGAGGCATGTCAGAAAGGTTCATTCTGGTTGACCAGGCATAAATAACATTGTCAAATGAATTAGCGTTTGTTCCTGTGTTCCGAGACACTGCAAGGAATGCTTGGCAGAAGGACCACGCTCACATCTGTCCAGGGAAAACAAGTTCTCCAAATTGTAAACGCATTTTTGGACTATTGGTCCAGTAGCGCGCGTGTTGAAGGGCACACACACACACACACACACACACACACACACAATCTCCACCACCAGAGGGTCTGCTGTGACATCACTGACCCAAGAGGAAGCCAGTTTTCCTATTTTTGGTGAAATTCAGCCAGGAAAACGCTCTCTCTTTTGTCTCTCCTTCTCTTCCCCTGCTCCACCCTTCCCTGTGCATCCCCGGGGGTCTCTCTCTCTCTCTCTCATCTGGGCTTCAACACACAACACAAGATAAGGGTGCATGTAGGCCTACGGGGGAAGGGGGAGCTTATCGCGTGGGACAGTCCGTTGGAGTGAAGCAGCGAGTGTTTTGGACCGGGCTGGTCTGACATCGCCATTAGCACCTTGCTAAGTGAAGAGAGAGAGAGGGAGAGAGAGAGAGAGAGAGGGAGAGAGAGAGAGAGGGAGAGAGAGAGAGAGAGACAGAGAGAGAGAGAGCGTGAGAGAGGGAGAGAGCGGGAGAGAGAGAGAGAGAGACAGAGAGAGAGAGTGGGAGAGAGAGAGTGGGAGAGAGAGAGAGAGAGGGAGAGAGAGAGAGAGAGAGACAGAGAGAGAGAGAGGGAGAGAGAGAGAGTGGGGAGGCTGCACACAGAGAATGAAAGGGTGATGCAATTTCTAAACAGGACGGGACAGTGGACAGTGTTTCCCCGCAGGATTGATGCAACAATATCGGGGGGGGGGGGGTTTAATCAGAGAAGCAGCCGACGCTCCGTGATCCATACAAGCAGTAATTGGCTGAGTCAGTCAATGAGATCCTTAGAGGAGGTTCAGAAGCACCTGAAACGCGTGTCTCTATGTTCAGTGTGAGAAAGGCGGGCCGTATCTACAAGCCATCTGCAGCCTATCTGTGGAAAGGGTGAACTCTCCCCGCCGGGCTGATAGAAGCTGATTATTTTCTGTTTGAAGACAGTTTGTGTTTGAGGCTAGCTGGAATGAGTGTGTGTGTGTGTGTGTGTGTGTGTGTGTATGTGTGTGCGTGTGTGCGTGCGTGCGTGCGTGTGTGCGTGCATGATTGTATGCGCTCTACGTGTATGTCGGACGGCCTGCTTGTGCGTGTTTGACGTTCTATGTCAGTGTTGAAGTGTATATTTATTGGTGTGTGATTGTGTGTGTTTTCACGTGTAAGCCCATGGCTGTGTGCGTGTGTGTGTGTGTTTGTGTGTGTGTGTGTGTGTACATATTAAAGACAGAGACCAGAGACTCTCAGAATATTGCCTCTTCACCAGCAGAGGTTCCATTTCTCTCTCTCAGGTGTCTCCCCCCCACCACCACCACCACCACCGCCCCCTGCTGGCTGTCTCCTCCCATATAGGGCCTGCCGATTAACGGGCTTTCAGGGGAAATTGCTTTTGGTGTACTTATTTTTGCCTTTTGTCCCTGCGTTTGTTTTTTTCCAGGAGGCGCTAGTCTTGAGTTCCCATTGTGTCTCCCAGTGTGTGGTTGTGTGTATGTGTGTCTCCACTTGTGTGTGTACATATCTGTGTGTGTGTGTGTGTGTGTGTGTGTGTGTGTGTGTACAGTACATGTCTGCGTCCATGCATGTCTTTTTATGTCCCTGTGTGTGTGTGTGTGTGAGTGTGTGAGAGAGAGAGAGAGAGAGAGAGAGAGTGTGTCTACATGTGCTTGTGCAAATTATTATTATCGTGTGAAATGCGTGCACGCGCCTGTGTGTGTGTGTGTGTGTGCAGGGCTGTAGGCTGGAGGCAGTGACCACTGTGGGAGGGAGCTGGACTTGTTCTGTGTCACCTAATAGCTAGGCTCCATCCTGCGGGGCCTAACCTGCCGTCGGACCAGAGCAAGCACACCTCCTAGTTCCTCTATTGAAATGCTGAAATACTGAGATGAAACATTGGGAGGAGAATGTAGCATTGTAACCAATTCAATCAGACACTGTATCTGAAGTACTGACAAGATTTGCGCTCCAGTTGAAGTACTAAGCATGTTCTTTGCTAGAAGTACTACTGGCTCATCTTCTAGAAGTACTTGTAGCGGGCCAAGGCCCCAGAGGTGACCTTTTAGTCCACAAGGAAAGCAATCCCCCCTCCTCTCCCTCTCTCCCTGAGCCTAGAGAGACGTGACCACCCTTTGTTTGTGAAAAGCCCTGCTTCGTGTCGCTGTCAAGACAGAACCACTCCCATATCTTCCACATACCAGGAGGGCATGCTAAAAGGGCCATGTGACCCCCTAACATGTAAATGAATACCAGTAAACTCCCAACTACAGTAAATTCCCAAGAGCCCTCACCAAAGCTGCGTCAGGAAAATCCCTGTTACGTTTGTCCCACCCCCCCAAACACAGTAAGGTCATTTTTATTCTGCTCAGGTTTGGAGAACTGGTTGTTGAAATAATCAAAAGGGTTTTTCAAACTGTCTTTCTTCTTGTCCAGTCCCGTAGCCGTCTCTCTCTTCCCCATCCCTACAGGCCATAATGGAGGTAGCTTATAGTACCAGGGTAGACTAGCCGGATCGCGTCTGCTCGGTTGATCAGGTTTTACAATGCAATGTCCAACACTGTTATTCTTTAAGATTGCTGTTTTTTTTTTAAAGCAGCAATAATACGGTTGCTGTCATTGATTGAATGCTGGGTTATTGAAGCCTGAATATTGTGTTTGCTGCTGTTTATTTTATTGTTGACTTTATGTAATCTTCACTGATTTCATGTAATAAATTCACATTTGTTTGTGTATCACAGAACACGGTCAATCCTATATGACAAGGATTGCTAATTTAAAATATTGATTGATCACAAATATTGATCAGATTAAGTATGAAATGTTAATTATAAATTTACATTTACATTTACAGCATTTAGCAGACACTTTTATCCAAAGCGACTTACAATTAGTACATTTGTCAACATTTGAAGTGGTTAACCACTAGTTTTTGCAAGCAGATAACATTCGCCTTGAATAAGGACAGCATCATGTAACAAGGTTACTGTACCTATGTATTTGCACAACATTATTCAAAGGTTTATCATTGGCTCCTCAAAACAGTCAATAATTACAATAATCGAAAGTTATCCTTCACTCTTCAAACAGTCAATAATTGCTAAACTGCAAAGTGCTTACAATTCTTACAGCTTATCTAACAGAGATAGAAGTGAATTATTCTTTTTTTATTTATAAATAATTCATAATTAATCTCCCGGAACTATAAAATTGTGTGGTGCTACGATTAGGCAGTCGGAAGACTTAAAACATAATTTAATAACGTATTGGGTTATCCCCAATCCTCTACATACTTCTACTGAAGCAGATACATGGTTAGTACCTCTACTGGAGTAGATACTATATATGGTTAGAAGTTGTACTTTCTGAACCTACTCACATACACACACGCACGCACATGTGCGCACACGCAAGCACACAAAAAAGCTCCCATTTTATGGATTAAGCCTCCTGGTCTCTCTCTTTCACTCCATCTCTCTCTCTCTCTCTTTCTCTCTCTCTCTCTCTCTCTCTCTCTCTCTCTCTCTCTCTCTGTTTTTCTCCAATTGCAGCAGGAAAATAACATGGCTCAGGGCAAAGATAGTAAATTTAACTTTCCGCAGAGCAGGGGTAGACAGAGTATTTTTCTAATACCTAGCTAGCTTTCTCTGTGTGCTTTAAAACACAGTCCATCAGCACTTTTATAAATGCAGTTGGGCAGACCCCAGTGGCACTTCCCCGCAACACTTCTGCTTTGTGGCATAAACACAGGAGTTGCATATTCAAAGGACACATTTGAAAATGAAAGAAGGCATTGTCTTCTCATTCTGTCATTATGTAGCCTGTTTGTTCAATGGAAGACACCTGATGCCTGTTGGACAGATATTTAAATATCACATAGCTGACAGTTTATGGGGACAAAAAAATATATGTACGTTTCTAGGTTTAAGTTTTTAACATTCATCTTAAAGTCTAACAACACACTTGTGAGTTGTGAACCCGTACGTAGTGCTATATGAAATATAATGATACCAGGCCTGGCATATTGTCAAAAGTTTCACAATCACAAATTTGTTAAAAACCTGACTCTAATTATATAATCGCATTCTTTTAAGGGACTTCAAAGATCCCATTTCTGTTTTTACTTATAGTAAAGATATAAATGGAAAAATATATTATCTTTTTTTTAGTTTAACACACACACAAACACACACACACACACACGCAGGTGGCTTCTTAGTCCACCCACCAGATGGCTGTAAATGACCTGAGTTCCTATATTTGACTTTGAGATTTCTCCAGAGGAAAGCAGTGCTGCACGACGGAGACTACATTAAAACGTCTCCAGCTGAATCTAATTGCTCCCCATTCCCCTCTCGTCTGTATGATGGAGCTCCAGATCGTGTGTATGTGTATTTGTTTTTGTATGTGTGCCAGACGGATGGGGGGGAAAAGCAGTTAGAAAATGTTAATTGCGTTCCATAGTATGTGTTTATGTGAAAGACCAAGGCCTGCCCTGAGGACTGTGACCTCTGAACCAGGGTGGATATTACTTCCTATAATGTAGAGCCCATGCCACCGGCACAGAAGGGAAATGGAACAAGGGAAGCATTTTGTGGAAGAAATATTGAAGTGTAAGACCCCACTTTAACACAGAGACTCTCAGCCGTCTCATTAACACAGATGGCCTCATTGTTTGATGGTAAACCATGAAATTAAAATACATTAAAAATAAATAGCCACTGGTAAATAAATAAATAAATATGGAAATTTGGGCTGTACACTGCTTTTCAGATGAATAAAAACAGTCCAGTGATTCATCTTAGCAAGCAAAACTATCATTTTCATCCTCTGACTCACAACAGTTGCTGACAAAATGAATAAATGCGTTCAATAACTGCTCTCCTTGCGATGAAAAAGTGTTGTTCTCTACTTATCACAGTGTTTGGGCCGAGTAGTGATGTGTGCTTCGGTATTGACATAAGCATTACTTCAAGCTGGAGGACAATGTCATCTGAAGCAAAACATTTTGATGGGACTGAGCACTGCAAATACGCTCTGTCTGGTCGACAGCGGTTGCCATAGGAACCATAATATATATTTACATTTACATTTACAGCATTTAGCAGACGCTTTTATCCAAAGCGACTTACAATTAGTACATTTGTCAACAGTTGACCAGGTTAACCACCAGTTTTTGCAAGCAGATAACATTCTCCTAGAATAAGGACAGCATCATGTAACAAGGTTACTTCACCTATGCATATTTCAAATGCTTTGTTTTATGATAATTTGTCTTTTACTAAATAAGGTCAGGTTTCTTTTTAAATTTAAAAAATATACATATATTTTATAAAAGTGTACATTATAAACACATTATAAAAGTGTACATTTACATTTTTATAATGTGTTTCCCGCAATCCACAACCATGTTATGTTGAGCAAAAAAGCAGTGCATGCATTTGTGTGTGTGTGTGTGTGAGGGGACATGTGTTTGGTCCAATAATTTGCCTTCAGACAGAGGTGCATTCAAACAGAATAGTTGGTGCATCTTTTGCTCAGTGATCCGTTTTAATCTAGGGATCTGGTGAAGACAGGTTTAGGTCCTGTCTTTCATTATATTATAGGAAAACACACACACACACACGTACGCATGCATGAACACAACTGAGAGGAAAGACCAAAAACCAAAAATGAGCGAGTGAAAGTCAGTTTTCGCATTTGGGTAGACTTTCAGTATCAAAAGTCATTAGGGAGTGCTTTCATTTACTTTATTGTAATGATTTAGAGCTGTAATGATGGCGCACACATGCGCGCGCACACACACACGCACACACACACACACAGACACACACACAGTATAATCATCTGCGTGCGTGCATGTGTGTTTACCTATAATTAGGTAGTGATATAGTGGTTTTTGTTTTCTCTGATTAATTCTAATAATTCTAAACAGCTTTCAGAGTATCTGGAAACAGCCAATTAACTTTATCTAGATGCTCATTCAATTGCTCAGACGCCACATTCCAAAGGTCAGCAGAGGTTGGAGTCTGTTCAGTAAGAGTCAAAAGTAAAGGGGGGAAAATAGTACTTTCCGGCCCCCTTAAAGGGCACAGAGGCAATTTGCTAACTCACTTATCATTACGCCTCTGCTACGCTCCCGTTTCCCACTCAATCTGCCTGTTAATGACTGTCTGAAAAAACAAGTGGAAACGGCGTGATGTTACGTGTGGTGTGACACGCTGTCAGAGGGGAAAGGCATACAAACGTTTCTAGTAACTTGACGGGGGATTCATCAGCGTTTACCTTCCAGATTGGATTTATTAATCAATTGAACACTTACAAAAACGATACGAATTTCTCATAGTATTTCAAAGCAAGAACACCAATTTATTCTATGTGTTAAACATTGCACTGTGTCAGGAAATATTATATCACAAAAAAAATCCCCTTGGGCTGTCTGGGTCCAGAGTAGCCCTGTTTCTCTTATTCAGTTAATTAGATGGATTTACTTGAAGAAAGTGACCAGGGCAGACTAGGGTCATTGTTATTGCGTGTGTGTGTGTGTGTGTGTGTGTGTGTGTGTGTGTGTGTGTGTGTGTGTGTGTGCGTGTGTGTGTGTGGGTGGCTGTAATGTGCCTTAGGATCCTCATTACCTCGTTTCTCCAATCACACAGAGGATTTATGGCCACTGCAGGGGTGGCTGCAAGACCCATGGCGAGGTAGTTAGGTGTGCTAGCACATTCACAATAATACACATCACCTTTTATGGACACTCCTGTCCTGCTATTACTTCAGAACAAGCCATGCTGAATTCCTAACAGGCAACCATGGCCGTGTCTATTAAAAGTAGGCCGGCAACACTATTTCTTCGTGCTACACTCTCAGCGGAGAAGCCTTTGTGAAAAAGTTCAGTTGAGACAGTTTGCATGGCGGGGATTATACACCGAGCCTAATGTTAATCCACATACAGTACTGCTTCATATACCGTAAAGAGAAGGGCTTTGGATCGTGAAGATCACATGGCTGTCCAGAACTATTAGCCACTTTGCTGCTCTGCATAATTTATAATGGCTATGAATCATGTATTTGGAGGGCTATCCTCCCATACCAAAAATTCAGCCTTATCACAGTTTAATAAGAGCACATTGCATTTACATTTACAGCATTTAGCAGACACTTTTATGCAAAGCAATTTACAGTGCTGCAAGTACATTTGTCCATAGCTCAATAGGTCATACACCAGTTATCGTAAGCAAACAACATTCTGTTAGGATAATAACAGCAGCATGTCATCAGGGCTAAGTTAGTTATACATTTTGCAACATATATTACCCATTAACATATCGTTCAACCCTCCAAGAAATTGATAAGCATTAACATTGAGTTATAGGCCTTATTGAGCCCGTATGATTGGGCTGAAATTGGCTTGTAATGTTTAGAGAGCCAAAAGGAAGTTCTCCCAGGCCATGTGTTCATCAATTACTGTCCGTGTACAAAAATTGTGCCATATTGATCTCTTTGCTTCATCTAGCCCACTCACGTCCCTAAGTGTTTTCTATTGCAAGTCCCTCTCCCTCTCTCCTTCTCTCTCTCTCTCTCTCTCTCTGGCATTAAACACGGTTGCCATATATTCTCTGCCCCCTCAGCTAACACAGAGCCACTGCGGTGTGATTTCTTTGGGTAAACTGGCTGACAGGTGCAGTAATCTAACAAAAAAGTAACACATAAATATTCTAAGGTGTAAGTAAGTAAGAGTCAATCACAGAATAATATTAGCATTTTAAACATCACTCAGAGAGGTTGAGATGTGAGCTGCTGTGTATAAAATTTGTTATTTTTTCATTTTTTGTTCTTCCCAGACATCCTCATAATTTAACGTGTCCAGTTTTATTCATAGCTGTGCAAATCGTGGATCTCTGTGGCGGTGGCTTTGTCTCTTTAAAGCCCTGTATCTTGTGAGGTGAGAATTATACATTTTTATTCAAATATAGTCCTTGCACATCTTCTCTGGCTCGAGAAATGATCAAATGATCCACACAAGTATGCTGAAGTCGCCAAGTCAGCATGAGGACTTATCTGCTCCGCCACCTGGTAGATGTGAGGGGAGGAGGGAAGAATGACAGAGATAGAGAGAGCGAGAGAGAGAGAGAGAGAGAGTGCAGGGAGTGTTGAATGGATAAAATACGTCCCACTATGAACACTTGTCTCCTCATTCCTCATTCGGTACCCCCTTGTGCTCCAACACACCCTTGCCTCAGCACGCCAGACCCTTGTGCTCCGCACTTTTCGTGCAAAGCCTTTCCGAACTGCCCATGAAGATGCTGTCTCTCCCACAAGGAGCCACACCAGATTCGTACGTTTCAGAAAACCTGCCTTGTTATCATATTGGGTGTAATTGAATTAAGGGGAGGATTAAACTGGATATATGGGTGCAATCGAATCAGCGCAATTTAAATTAATAAATTCATGTTTTTGATGGCTCGTAATTCATGGGTTTAGCTAGTGAAATGATAATAAAAATGTTGCCGTTATTAGCCTCAGTATGTGAAACCTAACTGGAAATATTCTCGGTTTGCTTGATATTGTGTCATATGAGACTGTCATCATAATTTACCTGTTAAACCCCAGTGCTGGATATAGTGTGGCCTGTAAAAATATACACATTCAACCACTGAAAAAGCCTTCTTGTACTCTTATACAACAAGATGGTACCTTAAAGTGTTTCAACGTGCAGATAAAGACAACGGGTGGAATTCAAATTAGATCCCCTTAACTTTACACTAACCTAAAAGAGAGAATTTTGATTAGCAAATATTGTACCTTCATTTAAACACAGCCTACCTACTTATCTTGGTTTGGTTAACATTATGCAGAAGTGGAACAAAGTAATAATAATTTTCTTCTTTTAAGTAGAGTAGCCTATGGTTTCTAAATTTTGCTGATCCAGCCTTCATGAGCCACCGAGTCAGCAAGACACATCTTCCATTTTGTTGATATTCTGCCTTGGTTGTTACTTTAACACTCTGCAATGTTGTTAATAAAACGAGAGTGGAATGTGATGGCGAGTTTGAACGCTACAGCCGCCTCTGTTCACGCCCCTATACACCGCAGTTTAAATCCTCCGCTAGCCTGAGTACCTGTGCTTGAACTGGCCTGACACCTCCTCTTCTGCTCACTTTATATATACTTGCTGTGCTCTCAGGATCCCATTACACAGGTAGTCTTTACACGGTGGCAGTGACTAATGCATAGCCTTCGTCTCTAAAAAGTATGCTGTGCTGTGTGATCTGCTTCAGCAGGCTTAGAAATAAGAAAGGTAAAGAACCCCACAAAGACTCTGTGAAAGCAGACTAAATGAGGCCTAGCTTCAGCCCAGTGGACTGGGCCCGGGCACATTTGAGTGCCGAGTGCTCGCTCATGCAGACTGGTGCTGTGAGTTGGTGCCATTTGATCCTGATGGGGAGCTGCTAAGTGTGTATTTTAATTCAATTGGGAGCCGGCTCACCTGCCTCTAACTGCTGGCCCTAAGCCCCCATACAGTAGTTAGCCTAAATGATGCTCAATATAAACCCTTTAGCTACACTTGGAAAGCCAGGGTTTATTAAGGATATCTTTCTTGTCTGCTAAGAAATTCCAATCATGTGAATTTATCTTACTACGGATAGGCTACAAAATAGAAACCTACCAGGTGTATACGCATCATTACATTAATATGTTGTACAACATTGCCCCCTAAAGGTGATTTGAAATAAATCGCTTTAAGCCCCTCCAGGGCCCATGTCAGACAACAGTGCTTCTGCTTCACAAGAGTGCAGTCATTTACTACTCGCTCCCGGCAAATTGACCGCAGATGCACCTTGCCTGTATTATTATGTCAAGTTCAATTTGCACACAAGGGAGCCTTTAGTTCTTTTCACACAGCTTCTCAGGGCCAGAGTGTGAGCAGAACTGAAAGAATAGAGAAAAAATATAAATGGAACGAAGAGAAAAGTTTACACTGGCATATATGTCCTCTTACTGACTCCAACCCATTTGTAAGCCTTTTATAATATTAGTATGTAGGCCTACGATGTGGATGTTTTAACAAATCAGGGCTGTTCAATGGAAATTGTAGTCAAAGAAGCGTTGCATGGATATGCTACACTAATTTTTCATTTGATAAAACCTAATTCTCAAAAAGTCAAAATTTTCACACAGCATATATTTCGAACACATGATAAATTACGAACTCTCCCATTAACAGCCCCACCAGTTAATCACATCTGCGGGCATATTTGCCTTATTATGTATTTTGTAAGTGTAAAATTAATATAGTAAGTAATATTTTAATTTGTAGGCTACATGAATCCACTGTGGATGCAGTTAAGAAATGCTGGTGCGCCCTCTGGCGTCTTAAGGCCGTCGTCACATGTGGCGTCTCTTGCTCTACGTACTGTTTGACACGACGTATTGCTGCCAGAAGCAAATGCTGGAAAGCTAACAGAAGAAAAAGGATTAAAAGACTGTCCGTTTTTCGCGAAGAAAGAAAAACTTTTCATCAAAGACACAATGGGTACGTTCATTAATACCTCACCGGGTCATATTTACGTTAAACTGTATTACGTTTAAGCTGTTTTCGGGAACTACGATTGACAAATACTGTTTCTGTTATTTAGCTAGCTAGATAGCCAGATAGCTAACGTTGCTACGTAACGTTGGCCGTCTAGCTAAAAGTATTTAGCCGCAGGAGACCTGCCCTCGGGTCGTCACTCGATTTTACTAAAGATGATTAAGCCTTTTCTCCTTGCCATCGTCAGCTGATTTGTCTCTCATATATGACCTATTTTGACACCTGTGTTCTAATATTATATCAAAAACGCATTCGATATCCACTTCACGACAGTGCCCGTTTATTGTCTCAAGCTGACGATCCTACCAGGGCATATCCTTATGCTAACGTTAGTGGGTTCGTTAGCATGTCTGATATCTGTTCGACAACGCTCCCGGTATGGCTTTAGAGCCTAGCCGCATGCGATGTTTTAATGCGAGTATGTTAGCTCACAGCTAAGGTTAGCACAATATCGATAGCATATGTGGCGGGTCAGTCACTTGTCAGCGTGGGCGTTTGTTGATATGTGAAAGACTAGAATAGACATTTAAATCATTCGAACGAAAACACCCGTTTCTCATCATGTCACAAAACAGTTGTTTTGTTATTTTAAGAAACGTTGTTGCGTGTTTAGTACGAATCGCATGTGTTTAACAACTCCAACCTTGAGTGGTTAATGTTTGCGTGTTTATTTACACGACATTACGTGCGTTTCTGTGAATCACTTGGGCTGCATCTGCCTTCTGAAATGACAGTATAGGCACGTTCTCTCAGCCGGGCTATTTCTGAGCCACATAACATTAGCCCTGTCGCTCGCACACAGCAAAGAGGGCACAAAAGCGAGAGAATCCGGCCGCAACCTGTGTTTTTGTGTTATGCATGCCTATGATTTTACCATCTGGACACAATGTGCACTTAACACACACACACAGTTCTTATGAGGGGTTACAGGGGTTGACATGCTGATGTTCTCTAATGATAAAATGACTTCAAATAACTTCACTTTGACACTGCTGAGCTGGTGGAAGCTTTTGCTGTTGTCCCCACCTCCTGGCAAACCCCCACCCCTGTGGCCATGGTGAGTCTGGGCTCTGCCCAATGCCCTGTTCTAGTGGCATGACTGCACAAATGCTGAGAATGGGCAGTTTGTCTTGTGTGGGTCCCAATTTATGCTAACTCTGCGGTTTAACCCCACTGAATAAATACATTTGTTTGGCTATCTAGCTGACCAGTTGATTAGAGGACCGGGCGGTGTTTGTGTGTATTTTTAGGCTGTGCCATGACGCTCTGCTTCTATGAACTTGTTTATGCAGGGCCTATATATAGAGAGAGTGAACTGTGTACTTCTGTTTTATCAGTAGGAATTAATATTAGTTTAGTTTGAGATGAACAGAAAAGTCATAAGTCCAGTTTAGTCGTATAGCCCTTAATCAAAGTTACCAGCCTCTCAAACCCACATTTCTCACAGGAAATAAATTACACCCTCTAATTTAACTTTAGTTGAATTGGGGAAAACTCCTAAAAGAAAATGTGGCCATTGGGTTGCTTTTATCCACATTAACATAGTATTAAGAACAGGTAAGGGTTAGGTGTCTGGCTTAAGGTTACTTATCACCGCTAGGCCAATGCTGGGAATTGAACCCAGGACCTTTTCATCTGGGAGTTGACCACCCTGAAATGAAAACCCATGTGCCATCACTGACTATTTGTCCATGGTTCTGTAGAACCGTCAGGAAGTCCGGCCAAGGATAACTACAGGATGAACCGCTATAAGAACAAAGCCCTGAACCCGGAGGAGATGAGGCGCAGGAGAGAGGAGGAGGGCATACAGCTCAGGAAACAGAAACGTGAACAACAGGTATTGAGCCTCGCTCACCTGCATGCACATGTCACGAGTGTTTGACTACTAAACATACTCGCCGTATTGGGCGGCGCGGACCTCAGCGGATGAGGAGCTCAATTTACAACTTCTCAATGTTAAGTTACAATGTGAATGTTTAGCGTTGCTTTCATAGAGAAAGTGTCAGAACTAGGGTTGGGCGATAGGTCAAAACCGTCACTGCCTCGGACCAAAGGACCAAGTTTTGGTCCGACCAAAAGAGGTGGTCATGGTTTGGACTTTCAGACCAGTTACAGGACGTAATACAGTGCACAACGTGTCATGTTCTCGCTCTCCATTGACTTTGTATTGCCTGAAGGTGCCTCCTCGTCACTGTCGTCTGCTAATAAAAAACTGAAACATGCCTAAAAGCTGCTGTGTGACGGCATGCACTACTAACAAATAACCCAGAACTAATATTTTTATAAGCTGTCGAACTGAAAAAATAGCCTTTTTAAGGAGGAAAAAATATACAGACGCTTATTATTATTATTATTATTATTATTATTATTACTCTGAAAACTACGCCGACTGGAGAGGAACACAATCGGCGCCACAATATGCTACATTTATTTACCTAGCTAAAAATGTTAGATATTTCACCATGTCAAAGGATTATTAAACAGTTTTCCCATTCTTCCTGCTGATGCCTTGCACAATAATGCCTGTATCCACATAAGAGGACGCACGCCTGTCTACAAACCAATCAATTTCAAGTATAGTGAGACGCAGCCTGCGCAGGTGATGTGGTGTGAAACCAAACCTAAACAGAACAAATGTATTCGCCATATCACCCAACCCTAGTCAGAACAGGAGACTGTCTGTACGCTGCTATACAAAAGGCACGAATTTAACATTCTTTTTAAGATGATTCGTAGTTTCGACAAGGAGATGCACCTCAGATGGCCTACCTTCTGTAAGCGTATCGGCCACAACTATGCCAAAGTTCTTGAATCTCCTGTCGTTTGCAATCCTCGCTCTGTCCTGATCTATTCATTCTAGCCGTTTTAAATGCAGGCACGTCTGCCTGTATTTTCTGCCGTTATCCTCCATTAGTTTAAGGCCATTTACATTGTCCCACATGAAAGGATCCGATGACCGATTCACCAAGGTGCGCACTCCAGGCCTCGGCCCCAAATTTGACGTAATTTAGGGCTCACGCTGCTGCATATCGGTCGAGTATAAATCAAGCTTTAGGCCCCCTGTCTCTTCAACCCTCCCCTCTCTCTTCAACCCTAGCTCTTCAAGAGGAGGAACGTGGACGTTCTCAATGAGGAAGGAGCCATGTTTGAGAGTCCACTGGTGGAGTCTTATCTCACCTCCTCTGTATCGGTGAGCTTGCACATGATCTGGAGCAGCTGGCTCAGCACCAAGATGTATTCAAGATTTCACACACAGAACTAGACATGGATGAACTCACAATCCGCAGTTGCCAATTGATATTGGGCAACCCTTGTTTGTATCCAGCGGTTTTGGAGTGTTGTGATTTTTGATTGGCTGTGGTTGTGCCATTTAAGGAAGGGGTAATCACGAGAGACATGGTAGAGATGCTTTTCTCGGAGGACCCCGACCTACAGCTCAGCACAACGCAGAGGTTCCGAAAATTGCTTTCCAAAGGTAACTGTGCCCATTCTCGCCCCCGACTGCATGTGTGGGTGGGGCCCAGTCTGACCCAGTGCCATTGTCCCATGACCTTTTCAGAACCCAACCCGCCGATTGACGAGGTCATCAACACGCCCGGGGTAGTGGAGAGATTCGTTGAGTTCCTCAAAAAGAGTGTCAACTGCACATTACAGGTCAGAACAATATAAACCCCCGCAAAATATCACATAAGATCATTATGGAATGCTTGTTTATTGGCACA
The DNA here is from genome assembly GCA_025447815.1 of Percopsis transmontana. NCBI lineage: Eukaryota > Metazoa > Chordata > Actinopteri > Percopsiformes > Percopsidae > Percopsis > Percopsis transmontana. The sequence continues at coordinate 3,127,803 of JAOEHI010000003.1, forward strand.
CATTAAAAATGCTCAGATCTTTGTTTTTACTGCATAAGGATTTGCAGAAAATTATATAGTTATTAATTCAATTATATCACAAATCCTCAAACAGTAATTTTGATAAATGGCAACTTAACTTTGTGAGTGGGTCTTAGCACACCTATTGGTGGCCGAGCGCGTCTTGTGCTCAGCGTAGCACTGTGTGTGTATCAACACACCACCATCATGACCGACTGTTGTGGCGTCTATGGGATTTGTATGACTGTTCCTTTGTGCTCCCAGTGCCTTTTTTGTTTGTAATTGCCACGCTCTCATGTCCCCCTCCTTCAGTTTGAGGCAGCGTGGGCGCTGACCAACATAGCCTCAGGTACCTCCATGCAGACTAAGACGGTGATCGAGGCAGGAGCCGTGCCCGTCTTCATAGAGCTCCTCAACTCGGACTTTGAGGATGTGCAGGAACAGGTAATGGTCTGGCTTAAGCTCATCCTGCCGCATTTTAAAACCAAATCCTTATCCAAATGTGCTTCTTTCTTTTCCTCTAGGCTGTGTGGGCCTTGGGGAATATCGCAGGGGACAGCACTGTCTGCAGAGACTATGTATTAAACTGCAATATCCTGCCTCCACTATTAATGTAATTCCATCCTCTTTGCCTGAGTTGACAGACAGCTTTAACAACAAAACCAAAAAAAAGACATTGAACCGCTTTTCTCTTCACAGGCTTCTGACCAAATCCACTAGACTGACCATGACCAGGAACGCAGTCTGGGCACTTTCTAACCTCTGTAGAGGAAAAAACCCTCCGCCAGCCTTCGAGAAGGTACAGCCTGTCCCCATGTCATTGACACCCAATAATTACACCTTTAATAAACAGCAGAAGTCCCCTTAACCTTAGAAACTGGCCCATTTGGATTCATTTTAAAACACAGAACTCTTGCTTACTATTTGTTATTCAGCTCAAATGTACAATTAACAATTTCTAGCATAGCATCCCGTCACTATATTGGTTAATCATCAGTCTAAGGGAAGCTCAGAGTGAAAGCGTAATGTTAAGAGGGTATTATAAAGCTGACCATCAGATATAAGGCCTCTGACTTACACTACTTTTAGCTCAGACCGCTTCCTCTTCTTTACATTTTCTTAAAAATCCTCCCGTTCCCTTGTTGGTGTTGTCTACTGATAATGAGGAAGTTGTTTTTCTTTCACACTCTTCCAAGAACAAATAAAGCTACTCTCTAAATCTTTCTCTGTTTTGCTTTATGCTCTTAAACTGTTGTTCAAAGCTTTGGATATTTATTTGTATTATTTATTTTTTTATTGTGTCAAGGTGTCGCCGTGTCTACCAGTGCTGTCCAGGCTTTTATTCAGCAGTGACCCAGACCTGCTGGCAGACGCCTGCTGGGCTCTGTCCTACCTCTCAGACGGGCCCAACGACAAGATCCAGGCGGTCATCGACTCTGGCGTCTGCCGGCGCCTCGTAGAATTACTAATGTGAGTTGGTGTTTGGCTCTGCGTGGCTGTTTACTTGGGTGTCACCTTCCTGGATTAATCGGCCCTCCTCTTTCCACAGGCACACTGACTATAAGGTGGCCTCCCCTGCCCTGAGAGCTGTAGGAAACATTGTCACTGGAGATGACATCCAGACACAGGTGAGGGTGCAATACACCGCCATCGCTACTCGACGTTGTGCAGGCAATGGATGTGTCTGATTTCTCCAGAGTACATTTGTATATTGTATGTACTATAATATATATGCACTTTTTAGTATGCAGTCTTTTAGCGTGCCCGTGTTTTAATATGCAAACAATATCAGTATGCATAATAAATAAAGATATTAGCCATGCAGCCCATGCTCCGTATATTCCTTGTTGTCTCCATAACAACCATGTGAAAAACAAAGCTGGGGGGGGTCTCTAATTAGTGTGAGCGTAACACTTTTTGCCATCCCATGTGGGTGGGCAGAATTACTGCTTTATTACAGAGCCTTACATTTGACTGCCACCTGCGTTCAGGGCTCAAGACTCGTGTTGTCCCAGCATACTAGGAATTATGGGAAATTGCTTTGGGCGTGAGCTCGTTAAAGATTTCAGGACAAAGAAGCAAACGGAATCGACACGATTGATACCTACACGCAAAATCTTTTCTTTTGTTTTCTGGTTGGCGTTATTTTGATGGAGTCATGATTTTTTCCGCTACTCTGGCAGGGGCGACTACGTGTGAAGTAATCAGTGGCGAGTCCATGCGGTGCTGCTGCGTATAGCTGCATGGTCGGTTTTCACCGGGAAATGAATGAATGAAGCTAGCTGTGTCTCCTCTTGTAGGTGGTGTTGAACTGCTCCGCCTTGCCCTGCCTGCTCCACCTTCTCAGCAGCGCCAAGGAGTCCATCCGCAAAGAGGCATGCTGGACCATCTCCAACATCACAGCAGGAAACAGAGCACAGATACAGGTCTCTCTCGCTCTCTCTCTCGCACACTAGCACATTTCAAAGGGACTGCAACATAACCTTTTGTAATCCTGCCGGTCTTTCCTCCATCTCCTCTCCTCCCAGACGGTGATTGACGCCAACATCTTCCCAGTCCTCATTGACATCCTGCAGAAAGCCGAGTTCAGGACCAGGAAGGAGGCGGCCTGGGCCATCACCAACGCCACATCCGGGGGGACGGCAGAACAGATCAGGTCAGTCACGGGCGCCGTGCCCTCCGCTGAGGGCAAGATTAATCTGCACAGAATAGGAACATGGCTGTCATATCATGTCAAAGGATTAGCTTGTGTAACATCAGATCTTCTTTCACCTTCACGCTTTAGTATTATATGATAAGTTATATAAATATACATCAGGTATTGGGTCTGATAGTGCAGTTCAGTGAGAAACGAAGGCTTATCATGCATGTCTTCATGTATTTCGCCTTTATTCAGAACATTTTTTGCTGCAATAGAATAGTAGTTCCTTAAACATGTTCCCTACATTATAGAAGTGGTAGAGTGTGAATAAGAATATAGAGAAATGGGTCTGGCTGCATTGTTTTCCAGTTTTGAAACAGTGAACATTTTAATGTGTTGCTTGTTGAACTTGAAAGGAATTAGGAAAAGGCAATATACATTTAGAACAAGAGCTAATGATAATAATAAATGTTTCTTTCCCTTTCCATGAAGGGTGCAATTCAGCAAATGACTCATCCTAGGAGATACTAGACATGAGTAAACTGTGTGTGTGTGTGTGTGTGTGTGTGTGTGTGTGTGTGTGCATGTGTGCAGGTACCTGGTGAACCTGGGCTGTATAAAGCCCCTGTGTGACTTGCTGACAGTGATGGACTCTAAGATCGTGCAGGTGGCTCTGAGCGGTCTGGAGAACATCCTGAGGCTGGGTGAGCAGGAGGCCAAGCAGGACGCCGGCTCTGGTGTCAACCCCTACTGCAGCCTCATCGAGGAGGCCTACGGTGCGTGCAACACACACCCTTAATAAACACACTCTCACCTGTTGCGTATCTTATTAAAGATTTAATAAGAGTCCGACCGTGCTATTTGGTACGCCACTCTTTAATGGGAAACCAGCGTGGTTTCTTGGGCTTGTGTATTGGCGAATGTGATTAAACCTGCCTGTTCTGCTCCACGGTTCCCCTCCAGGTCTGGACAAGATTGAGTTCCTCCAGATCCACGACAATCAGGAGATCTACCAGAAAGCCTTCGACCTCATCGAGCACTACTTCGGTGTGGAGGAGGAAGATGCCAGCCTGGCCCCTCAGGTGGACCAGGCCAACCAGCAGTTCCTTTTCCCCCAGCAGGAAGCTCCCATGGAGGGCTTCCAGCTATAACCCAGCCCTCCAGAACCCACCGTTCTGGCCCCTCATACCTCACCCTCCAATGCCCTTGTCCCCGATACTTGTCACTACCATCTCCCCCCTCATCCTGCCCTGCCCTCCAGCCTGTAGAAGACTCCCCTAGTTGGGGGGTCTCGCTAGTCGCTAACGTGCAGACCCATCAGCGTCTTCCCTTCACGTAGGCAGCACTGCAGAGAGGAGACAGGCAGACTAACTGTTACTAGAGGAAAAGTCTCTTGGGCTTAGAAGCATGAGGTGAAATACCCATAAAAGATCCCCTCTAGATGTCAGACATTTGAAGAAAACGGGAAAAAAAACAATAACATTGTGATCCCTTGTTTACTTTTTATTAGTTAGTCTATTTTCCTTACCTTTTTATTTATCTGCCTGTTTTCAGCTTTTTTTTTAGGTTTGGAGGGAGGGGGTTCTCCCTTTATCTACCCTGAGGAGCACTTTTTTGCCACCATAATCTCTAGATTTAGGGCTTTTTTTATTTACAATTAGTTGATTTTTCTTTTTTCTGCCCCACCCCCTCGCCCTCGTATATGATTTTTCCTGCTAGTTTTACATTTAGAACCTTGGGGGGGGGGGGGAATGGTGGGTCCGGCTTCTTGGGGGAGAAAAAAAATATACAGGTTTGTTTGCGCTTAGGAAGGGCTCTTAGGTTGAAACGTGAATTTGGGTTAGAGGGGAAATATTGGAAAACTAAAGCTTCCGGGGTCGGTTAGAGATCTAATGTTAGTTGTGTGCTGTGTTATTAATTATAATGCATTTGGAATTAAGAAGTGATCTAACTATTAACGAGGCATAGCTGAGGGGGGATATGGCCAGCTGCAGCACATTAATGGCAACCAACCAAATGTATTTTTTTATATTAAGACATCTATATAGACATACTGGCTTCCCAGGGATTGTAAGTCATCGCTGGGGCCAAATGTCTCCTGAGCTCCGTGGACTCTGAGGCTTGACCTAAGGTTTATATTGGATTTCCTAGTGGTTTCACGGCGGTGGCTGCTGTAAACAGGCTGCTGCTGTAAACAGGCTGCTGCTGTGCTGTGCTTACCCAGGTCCTGTGCTGCCCCCCTTCAGCGCATGCTGTAGGGTCTTTGCATGTTTTTTGACTACCCTACCTAGAGTCACAAAATATCCCTGGCCAAACCGTAGAACAGTGCGTTTAGACACTACAAGACATTGGCATACAGTCGGCGTCATTCTGCAGTACGCAAATTGTAAGAAGGAAGGATTTGGGCCTTATCCAGTTGATTTAGGTGGTATTTATCAGTGGTGTGTGGTGTCTGATATAACAGTAGAGTGGATATCTAACCTTCGATCATTCTGTGACACTGTAATGTGAGGAATGGGAATGACAACTGATAAGTGCATGGGTCCATTGTGCTGTGTAAAACCATCAGTATATATCTAGTCCTTGGCCTCTAGGAAAGTATACATCACCTATACTTTGGTCTTCAATCAGGGTTTGGCTAGGGATGTTGCTCTCAGACAAGCCTAACTGAAAAAGATGTTCTAGTGAAGATAAAGTATAATTATTTGCACACATACTTCACGCACACTTGCATTCAACACCAGCAGACACTGAACACATGCATCACACAGAACTGGTTGGCAAGTGAAACTGTTTTCCATAAACTTGGCACCTGAAAAATGATGTAGTACTGAGGTCCAGTACCAGTACTTTGGGTGGAAATCAATCCCTTTACGAGCTTAGTGTAATGAACTGGTATACTCCTGTAAAATTCTGTAAAAGAAAATAAAACCATTAGTGGTGCCTGCCTCGTGTGATATGGGAACCTTTTCATTTCCTAGCCACATGACTTAAGATGGTTTGAATTTGCCCTGTAAACCCCGATCGTAGATCAGCTTTGGCTTCAGCCGAGCTGGTCTTGGACCAGTGTTGCAGGGTTAAGGACAGAGCCGTGGCTCAAAGTTGTCTGGTGGTGTGATGTTTGACTGACGGGCACTGTGTGAGGAAAAGATTGATTGATGCTGTAACTTTACCCCCATATCGCGTTGGGAGCGCCATGTTCTGTGGATTAACCAAGCTGACCTAGTCAAGCGTTAATTAATGGATCTATATACAGAAGTATGTTGTTGTCCACTGCAATATGCCTCAGCAAAATACACTTTTTCTTTTTCAACGAACGTATGTTTTGGTGCAGGTAAAAGCAGCTTTTTCTTTATCTTCGATAAAGATCTTCGATTAGAGATGTCATTTTATGAATGCACATGCCTACTGCCTTATCTTAATCCATTTTGATCTGCTTGTCTGCTGTAGATTTACCTGCCTTAGTGAGGTTATATTTGAGTAATTTAAAATACAGATGATTATAAAAACATTCAGTTGCAGGGAAGCACAGTAAGGTGCATCAGTTCTATGGGCTCCCATTTATGTTTTTGGATGACTCTCTAAATATGATATCCACAGAACATGTGTGCTCCAAACAGTCCTACAAGGTGAAAAACATTTGTAAAATCCTGGGGGGGCAAAGCAATAGCTTAACTCTATCAAAAAACATAGAACAGCATTTTTATCAATGTCTAATTCTGCATCTACAAAAAATGGCAGAAAGTTGACTGAAAAAAAAAATCAAGTCTATCAAATGACAAAAAAGAAATATTTATATTTATGAGAAATCAAAATGCACTCCTATTCACTAAAGTGCCAATGCGACCAACAAAGACTGGAGGTTCATTTGTATCTGACTTGTAGAATTGTTTTTCTTTTCTTTTTTTCTTTTGTACTTGAATGTGCACACATTTTGTGCAAATACATTGCTGCTCTTTTTTTCCTTTTATCTTTAAAGTTATACTTGCCATCTTTTCCTTCAAGAAGTGGGATTATTTCATACATACAGGAACTTAATCAGAACAGAGGAATTGTGTAATTATTTAAAGAAAAAAAAATGTAGTTGCGTAATACTGGTCTTTTTTTGCTCCTTTTTTGTTTGTATAAAAGTGGCATCCAGTTCATATGTACCTAAATGATTGTGGTTTTCACTGTTCATGACTGCAAATGCTCGGCTTCCCAAGAAATGGTTACATTTGGGTGACTTATAGTATTAGGTGATATTTTGACTACAATTCAAAATTTCATATTAGGTGATGTCATAGCCAGCAGCCGCACCCTGTTGGTGTTTAAAGAAAGCCTGCAGTGAGAGAAATGTGATTTCATTCAAATGGCATAAAATGCAAATCCATCAATTAAACCTCTGTCCTGACTATCATGGTGGACAATTAGAGACAGGTACAGACCTTTTTGTCAGTTGGCTCACCAAAGCTTATCAGAACTATTCAAGGGGAGGTAACTGAAATGTTTTTTCCAAAAAAAATAGTACTTGCCTTGGCTATTGACTGGTCTGTTGACACAGTTTACAGATTCCCTCAAGTAAACCTTGCTGGGCATGATCAACACTGCTTCTTCTTTTTAGCACAAGCGGCGAAAGATCATTACTACCTCCTCTGTTTTCTTCTCAAAACATGTTTGCTTTTGGAAATTAGAAAATGCACAGAATAACCAAAAGGACTGCAATAAAAATTGTTCAGAATAAGGCTTCCTCTTCTCCCTTATACTTGAGTATTACTTTGCATTTTTCATGGATGGAATGTGGGATACATTTTCACCCAAAAAAAAATGAAAGATTAAATTGACATTACATGTATGTTCTGAAAACATTGAGCACAATTCTGATGCATTTCTATTTACTTCTGAGAAGTGGAGAAAGGCACTCGGAAAAACCCTGTTCCTAGGCTAACAAACAGGTGCTTTTCTTGACCTTTCAACCTGATTAGGATATGCTGGCCTATATTTTTGGATAATTATGTTTACAGTTTGTCCTCATCAGGCTGTGGGATCAGGAAATAATCCGTAGTCCTCTGTCTTTAGGGAGTTGAAATTGTTCAATATCAAATCCGACATGTCTTCCGTCCTAGAAACGTTTGTCTGTATCAAATTCTAAAGCCATGCTTGGCTCAGTCAAGTAATGTTGTCTATGCTACAAATGTTTACAAGGCTACATGTTTGTACAATTATTTTTACATGCCATCACTGACCAGTCCCTATATATTTTCTCCCCTGGTCCTCTCAGCTCATTCTTTTACATTTATTTATTTCTGTATCTTATTTTTGATGTTAATCTTCTCACGATAACCCATCTTAAACTGTGACTTGACTTGACTTTTTTGACGATATGAATGAGTGACAAGAAACTGATACACTTCAAATCAACATGACACCCAACATTTACATGAAAAAATAAACATACAAAAAATTAACATTAGAAATGTAAAAATATGTTGAATATAAATTTGTCCAGAAGAAATGCTGTACAAAAAAATAAAGTTATATTGCGACCCTTTTATGTGTCTGCTTCTCGGAGATTGCTTTTCCCATTGTATGGGACACATTGTGTTTTTAAAATCACAAATGTACAGTAATGCTTAAAATGACATCGCGTGTTCTCCAGTAGACCCATGGTCTCATAACACATTCTAGCCATAGATGTGCCCACCCAAATATCACTAGCACAGTGGAACACACTTGTTTAATGTGTTGTTTATTCGGTAAATGACGATATTCTGACTTTAGTACGGGTCATTAAACGCCTATTGTATTGTAGTATTGAATGAGTGAGAAGAGTCGACCATCGACTCATACTTTGTTTTTTTTACGGTAGATTTATTTTTATATTTTAAATCCTGCACATCATTACAGCACTCCAAATGCATAGCAGTAAATGGCATCTACTGATTTGGATTTTACAATCCGCTCTAACAGGGAAGAAGAATACGTCTGACCGGAAGTGTAGGTCGTGTTGTCGCGCGACGTTCTCACGCTGTTTAGAAACAGATACCAACTCGTCACGTTTGTCATTATTACTTATCTAAGTAAAGGTAAACAATACTTTGATATTATTTCATAACGTCTATAATGTCAAACGAGTTAAATTATAGTCTGTAGATGTGTTTGGTAGTTTTTAACCTATGTTGAGAGCTAACATGGGCTAACCAGTAGCTAGTAGTCTTCTGGTTCAGCTGTAGTTAGCTAGCAGGCATTAGCTTGTAACCAGAAACTTAAAAGGTGATGATGGCTAAGACAAATAACAATCTAGGGAAAATATTATACACGTGTCTGGAAACCTGGCACGCATATCCGCAAAATCCAGAGACAACATGTTATGCACGATGATTCATATAATTATCCACCATAGCTGCGCACATTTGACATTTATAAACATCGTATACTCAGCAAAATCAGGAATCTAAGTTTAGTTGACTATTCGATGAGTGCCCTTACAATCTATTAAAGTTAAAATCGCCATTTGCAAGAACATGATGATTTCTGCATTCATTAATAAAAGATGTGTAATCTTCTGCCAAATTAATTTCCCAAATTGTCATGCTGTTGTGGAAAGATGAAAAAACAAGATACAGAGGAGTCAGTTACCCAGGATGATGTTGAAGCACCACCTGCAACAGAAGAGACGGAGACACCTGCAAATACAGCTGACAGCAGCAGCACTAAGGTCTCAGAGCCAGAGACCCCACTGACAAACACACCTCCACATGGCGATGGAGCAGAGAGCGAATGTACAGGTGACAATAGTTTTGTTCCTAATATAGGTTTGCCATTACCATCACCAGAACTGTAAAGGTAATAGGCAGAATCCTTATGTCTCGCCCCAGTAAGCAATAAATTGCATTAAAAACTGAGACTTAACAGGCTGTGGAAGTAAACGCATTTTTCAGCTATAGCAGAAAAATGCGTTTACTTCTTACCCCGGTTGGAGCCCATCCTATATTTTCCCAGCTTATTCCTTAAACATTAGGGTCACATTTTCCACCTACAATTTGGTCAGAGCGCCCAGTCCCAACTAATGTGTGACTGCCGGCTGTAGTGGCTGGGCCTGAGACATCGTCCCAGCGCGACATGGCAGAAGAACTGAGCCGTCAGCTGGAAGACATCCTCAGTACCTACTGCCTAGAGACCATCGCAGACGACGACGCCTCCGCCCTGCCCAACGGCCAATTGCACAGCCCAGAGCTCAACGGCCTGGCCAATGAGAGGGCGGCCAAGAAGCCGGCGGAGGGCAAAGCCGACAGAGGGGGCAGTAATGTGGAGAAGGAACCCAAGAAATCACAGGAGAAAAAGAAAGTGAAAGGGTTGGGTAAGGAATTATTCTCATTATTGCTTAGAATATATAATTTGCTATTGAAAACAGTATCTTCTCCTTGCATGTGCTGAATAAGGCAGATGTATGATGTGTACTCTATAGCTAACATGTCTCTGTCGCACTGTCTAGGTAAAGAGATCACACTTCTGATGCAGACTCTGAACACACTGAGCACCCCTGAGGAAAAGCTAACAGGCCTCTGTAGGAAGTATGCTGAACTGGTGAGTGGCTTTTATACAATAGGTTTTACCTGGAGCATGACTAGAGGTATTCTCTGTATTCATTCTGTGTATATTGTTACGTTCTACAGAAAAGAGAAGAACATAAATTGTGCTTATTTATTTTAGTGATGGTGGTGAGAATATATACTCACATTGTCTCTTGACCAGTTCTACCCGATGAGCTCACATAGACCCTCCTCTGGTCAGTCTATCAGTTTCAAAGATATTGTCTTAATACAGTTGATACAATCCAGGAATTGAAGAGAGGTTTCTCAGAGGATACGCCAGGGACAGTTGGCTCAGATCTGTTTCTTACTCACACACACACACACACAGACACAGGGTGGTGCATTGCAGTTTCCTGTCTGTCCTCTAAGTGTGCAGTGCCTATGCGTAGCCTTTCAAAGTACTGTGTGAAGTCATGGAACATCGTGCATCCTGCAAAAGGCTTTTTTTTTTGTCATACTGGCTATTATCATGAAGGATATTGACAAAAGCACCTTGTCAGAGCTCTGAGCCACGCCCTTGGTCTGCATCGTGGCGGAGGAGGCTTGCTGCTGCTGCGTTGTTTGTGGGCAGAAGTGGAACAGCTGTCCAGGGAGAGGGCAGTCACATGCACTCTATGCTGTCTTATCCTCATTGCCACATTGCAGAACGCAGATTTACATATGCACCTTCCGGATGGTTCCCACATTTTATATTTCTATCCTGTTGTGCTTTATTTAATTATATTCACGGTGTCTTTTATTTATACCTATTGCTTGTGGTGGGAACAATCCCCCAGGAGTAATAATGACGTTTGGAGTGAGCTGTGAGTTATGTGCTTTAGCACTTGAGATTCTGCGACTTTGTTGACTCCTATTCAGCGCTTCCCCAAGGTTTCCAATGCTCTCTTTTTTTTTTTTTCTTTAGTGGGGGGCGGGGGTCCTTAACCAATTGGAGGTTTAAAGGTTAGAAGTGTCCCTCATTCTTTTATTTCTGTGTGAGCTGCGGGTTTGTGAAGCTGTAATGTCTCTGTGTTGTGACAGTTGGAGGAACAGCGGAACTCCCAGAGGCAGATGCGTGCGCTGCAGAAGAAGCAGAGCCAGCTGGTCCAGGAGAAAGACCACCTGAGGAACGAGCACAGCAAGGCCATCCTGGCTCGCAGCAAGCTGGAGAGTCTCTGCCGGGAGCTGCAGAGACACAACCGCACGCTCAAGGTGCACACAGCACGCTGAGCTCCTTCGGCTTGTTCGTTTGCTTTTGCTGGCTTATTCCGGTTGAGGGCGCCTGGAGCCTACCCACAGTGTCCTCACTACCTTACGTGCGTCAGGCTAGTGCCGGGAAATAAATGCAATTCTAAATGTGACACGTGCAGGATTTATGAGGGTAGTGAGAGTGCGTCTGTCCCTGTCGGAGCCTTTTATCTCACTTGTGGACACAGTGGATATAGACATAACCCTCTGTTATGCATCCTGTGTGTCTTGTAAAAGGAAAGATGCATAAATATGACAACATGCATGTATAAATTTACGCAGATGAGGCCTTAGTTAGTAAATGGAGCCTAAGTCACTGGTGCTGTGAGCGTTACCACTCTGCCTGCCATATAGGCTAATGTTCTTTAAATATATTTTATTCCAAGTGTCTATTATAACGATACAAATATACAGCAACACGCTCTCACAAATATGAACCCCCTCCCCTCCTCCCCGTGTTTCCAGGAAGAGGGCGTGCAGAGGACACGCTTGGAGGAGGAGAAGAGGAAGGAGGTGACGTCCCACTTCCAGGTCACCCTGAACGACATCCAGGCACAGATGGAGCAGCACAACACGAGGAACGCCAGCCTCCGCCACGAGAACAGCGAGCTGGCGGAGAAGCTGAAGAAGCTGTATGAGCAGTACAAACTCAGAGAGGAGGTGTGTGTGTGTGTGTGTGTGAGACTGTCTACCTGTGTTAGCTGCCGTTTTAAACAACTATCTCGCGTAACGGTAATGGTACAATGCCCCCCCTCCCCCTCCCTCCCCTCCAGAACATAGAGAGAGTGGTGAAACACAAGGACCTGCAGCAGCAGCTTGTGGACGCCAAACTCCACCAGGCCCAGGAGCTGCTCAAGGAGTCTGAGGAACGCCACGACCGAGAGAAAGACTTCGTAAATGAACACAACACGTGACGCCCAATAGTTCCCCGACGCTGGGTATCTTTTTGGACCTATTTCTATTAATAGTCGGCTGCTCCTCTGTCCTCTGCAGTTGCTGAAGGAGGCAGTGGAATCTCAGAGGATGTGTGACCTGATGAAACAGCAGGAAGTCCACCTGAAACAACAGGTGAGGTTTTTTTTTCACTGATATATAAATGATGATTCAGCGTACCGCCCCATAGTTTGACATTGTCTAGGAAGGATGTCCAGTTGTCCATGTACTGACGCTTTTACATTAAACACCAGTGGTGGCGCTGCTCGCTTACTACTCACTGTAAGTGTCGGTCCAAAAGACCTGAACAGGACAGTGCTATTTTTACTATGCTAACCGTGTGTGTGTGTGTGTGTGTGTGTGTGTGTGTTTCTCCCCACCCAGCTGTCATTATATACAGATAAGTTTGAGGAGTTCCAGGCAACACTATCCAAGAGCAATGAGGTCTTCACCACCTTCAAACAAGAAATGGAGAAGGTGTGTGTATGTGTGAAGGAGAGAGACAGACATTGCATTCGCCCCCAGTTATTAGTCTCATTAGTCTTGTCTCCTGCGTGTCTTCAGATGACTAAAAAGATCAAGAAGCTAGAGAAGGAGACCACGATGTATCGCTCCAGGTGGGAGAGCAGCAACAAGGCTCTGCTGGAGATGGCAGAGGAGGTGAGTCTGGGGCCCCGGGAGGCCTACCTAATGCTGATTTGGGGTGGGTATTGGCAAGGACTTCGCGATACGCATCACTATACGCATCACGATACATGGCTCACGATACGATTACATCACGATACATTGCGATACAATACATATTCCAATATATTGCGATACAATACATATTGCAATATATTGTGATATTCCATAGTTTACTGAAAATGTAAAAACGGAGCTGAAATACCACACATCGGCTTTGTATTTTTAAGGAGCCGCTGTAATTTTGTCAGCTGCGTCTGTCATGTTGCATCCAAATTTCACTCTACCAGAAATGGGGGCCCTCAATTCTAGGCAACTAGCCGTACTGCGACATCTAATGGAACGGAGGTTGTAGTTCACACACCGTTTGAAAACGTGAAAGTTTAAAAAAAAAAAAACGATTTTTGAGCTGGAAATCAATGTAGTATATTGCGAAAATATATATCGCGATATATTCCTGTATCGATATTTTTAGCACAGCCCTAATGCTGATTGACTGCTGAACGGTGATCGTCGCCCCGGCAACCCTTTCGTGTGTTTCTGTCCCAGAAAGCTGTACGGGACCGCGAGTTCGAGGCGCTCCAGGGGAAAGTCCAGCGGCTGGAGAAGCTGCGGCGGGCGCTGAAGGTTGAGCGCAACGAGCTGAGCAAGAAGGTCCAGAGCCTCAGCGGGCAGGAGGACGGCGTCGCCCCCGTGCCCGACTCGCCCTCCCCTCCCCCCATGGACCTACCGCTGACGCCAGGCCTGGGGCCCCCTGGCCCGCCTGACGCACAACACCCCCCCTGCTCCCACTCCTGCCACTGTGGCCCACAACTGGACACGGAGGGTTTGCTGGGAGCGGAGTGCGCTCCGCCCCTCACGGCCCAGGATTGAAGCTTCCTGCTTGGCCAGTAGTCCCCCCACCACCCCCCCCCCCCCACCCCACACACTCCCCCGTTACCCTAGCACCAAATAAGCAGCCACCAGCACGCAAGGAAGCCACCACTACTCAATGGATCAAAGCTCGGACCACCTGCATCCAGCAGATCGCCTCAATTCATTTCTCTGATCCGTCAGTGGTCAGCCTGACTCCACCCAGGGTCCTCAGCGGGGAGACTGTGCCTCCGTTTTTATTGTATTAAACATTCCTTTCTCATCCTACTTCCAAAACGCGAATGGGCGTGGCAAGATAAGAGTGTAGATAAGCCAGTACATGCAGTGATGGCAAACGTCAAACATGTAACCCAATAAGATTCACTGGAGGAATAATGCTAAGTTGTATGTGTGTGTGTGTGTGTGTGAGGCCCTTCGTTCTGTCTGTGGGATTTGTGTGTGTGTGTGTTAGAGGGCATTCAGGC
>JAOEHI010000003.1:3146417-3161163 GCA_025447815.1 Percopsis transmontana
TGTGTGTGTGTGTGTGTGTGAGGCCCTTCGTTCTGTCTGTGGGATTTGTGTGTGTGTGTGTTAGAGGGCATTCAGGCAGTCTGCAGTACTGTGATGGCCGTTTGTTGTAACACATTAATTTTGTTTTGGTCAAGTGGTAGCATTGATTTCTTTAATCGATACTTGATATTATACACAACTTGAATTTCCTTAACCGCAGATCAAAATGATCATGCGTCTGCGTTCCAGACACGCTTTCCTTTTCCTGGGCAGCACAGATGTTGAAAGACAAATCACAAATTTCCTTTCAGTTTTTCATAATTTTCCATCAACTTTGTAGAGCTGCCTTTGTTATCTCATTGGATTGCTGCACAGCTTCAGCTGCACAATGCTTCTGGAATGTAATAATTGTTTTAGATATTATCTTTAATGTTTGTAAAGTGTGTATCTAACAGAGCGCCACTATATAAATAAATTGGTCTATTTTTCTTAATTGAGAACATTTATGGAGCGAGTGCATTTTGTGACCAATTTGACATTTCTAATAAGTTACTCAGTTGCGTGTGTGTGTGTGTGTGTGTGTGTGTGTGTGTGTGTGTGTGTGTGCCGGTCCTCACAACTTCAAAGGGCTGTTTTTAGGTTACGACTTGGTGTTAAGGGATAGGTTGGAATTAGATTATGCATTTAGTTGTGATGGTTAAAGTTAAGGCTAGGGAATGCATTATGTCAATGACGGTCCTCACAAAAATAGAAAAAGATAATAGTAAAAAAATAGAAGTACAAACGTGTGTGTGTGTGTGTGTGTGTGTGTGTAATTGCAGTAGTCTGAAATCAGGTTCAGCATGAGAATGTTTCCGCACCTCTATGCAACCCCTCCATCTTGGTTTTGATTGTGTCTCTAAAAACAAGCACTTAACTTTGAGGTTGTATTTCATCAGTTAAGCAGACTCCTCCTCATATCTGTCCTTCATCGATGTAAAAACTCACAACTGAACTGTTCTTTTGTGTAATATTGAAACACATTTTGACTAAACTTTGAAATTTAACACATTTTGCATCACCATGATGACAATTTTAACCAGTGATTTTCGAGTTGAGATGAAGGCTAAAAAAATGTATCTGATATTTTTGGAATGGAGTTACTGAAAGTTAATACTCCATTTTACAGCCGTACTACTTACATGTAGCAGTGTTCAAGGGATGCTGATTATTATTAGAGTACTTTCTTATGGTCCAAGTTCCATGGTGAATTTGAATGCTCATGTTCTCCAAGAAGTAACCAAAGAGTGATTCCATTTTTATTTCTTTTGTAGGTATGTTTTGCAGAATTGTATTCTGGCCATGTATAATTCTTGTTAAATAAAAGTGCTACAGTTGTAACCTGTACTTATTTAAAAGGACACTATACTATAAAATAAAGAGCTGGAATGTATTCACTTCAAAATAACATCACAATAGACGATTATGCACCAAAAAAAACATACTAAGACAAACAACCAAAAGTCTTTCAAGGTAGGTGGTGGTCCAATAAACTACATAGTTGATTAATTGAATCAGATCAGTGATTTATCACCTTAATTTCCTAGATAAGCGTAGTTTAATCAACTGTTGGTTGATTAAACTATAACAAGTATGAACAGTTAATCAGTAATATTCAACCGTTATCACTTCAAGTCTGCAGGGACCATGGGCCGGACTCGACGTCACTGCTTGCACCGGAAGTGTTCATTCCTTTTCCGCCGCGGCTACGGCGCTTCAAACACGAGTGTTCATCCTTTCTCTTTTTTACAGGGGAAATAAAAGTAAAGGATTGAGTTGAAACACTTTGGCTACAAAAATGGTATGTATGCTATCTCGTTAAAGCTTAAATATTCCACAGGACTGCAGAGATATTTTACATACCACCACTGTCAGCTCCGTTGATCCATCTCGGCTAACGTTAGCTTAGCCTCTATGCTAGTCATTAGAGATGAGACTTGCTCCCCAGCCTGGTTTGGCAGATGCTGGGACACCTTATCTTTAAACGTTTATTGTTCCCCGCAGAAACCCATCTTGCTCCAGGGCCATGAGAGGTCCATCACCCAGATCAAGTACAACAGGGAAGGAGACCTTCTGTTTTCAGTGGCTAAAGATACGGTGGGTTCGCAAATTTGACTTCTCTAGCAAACTCCACTAGCAAAAAGTAAAGTTCTGTCTCGACTGGAGGTTTAAGAGTTTTAATTATAAACGTGAGCTTTTATTAACTTGTTTGTGATTTGTATCCATCTGAAATATATAGTCTTACCTGGTGTTTGTTGTTTTTTTGTTTACAGGTAACCAATGTGTGGTACTCCGTCAATGGGGAAAGGCTAGGCACATACAATGGCCATACTGGAGCTGTGTGGTGTGTCGACTGTGACTGTATCCTACTCAGGAAGTTTGATGCTAATAACCTTTTAAGCTACCACCATGTAGAATTTGTTGACAAACTGAAATTTCCCTAACCCTCTCTCAGGGGACACAAAAAACGTGTTGACAGGTTCTGCTGACAATAGCTGCCGGCTTTGGGATTGTGAGACTGGTAGGTTGAGATCGGTGCCATGGTTAAAAATGTTCTACTATTATTCACAACATGCTTGAACAACATGAATCTGAATAATAGTGGAATATGCATGTAAATATTATCACTGATGCATCACAGGGTAATTATTGCTTTCTTTCAGTCTCCACAGCCTTAACAATTGTTCCTATTAATTCTCCTGCTCAGGTAAACAACTAGCCCTCCTCCAGACCAGCTCGGCGGTCAGAACATGTGGCTTCGACTTTAGCGGAAACATCATCATGTTCTCCACAGACAAGCAGATGGGTTACCAGTGCTTCCTGAACTTCTTTGACCTGAGGGACCCTCAGCAGATCGGTAAACACCGCCCACTGCCACAAAGGTTGCCTAGGAGTGCAGGCTTTGTTCCATAGTCAGAGTAGCAGTTTATTAATTAGCTATTAGGCAATTTATAGATAACACAATGTAGTTTTGTAAGATGGACAGTTCATGGTGTCCAGCCCCAGCTAACGTTTGTGTCTCTCGCTCTCTCTCTCTCTCTCTCTGTGTGTGTGTGTGTGTGTGTGTGTAGAGGACAACCAGCCCTACCAGTCGATCCCCTGCAGCGATTCAAAGATCACTAGTGCTGTGTGGGGTCCCCTGGGGGAGTTTGTCATTGCCGGGCATGAGAACGGAGAGATCAACCAGTTCAGCGCCAAGGTGTGCACCTATCCTATCTGTTGTTGCACAAATGATAACATGCGGTTACAGTGTTTTACAAAAAAATGAAATCAGTAAAATCTTCTATTCAGAGAACGTAAACTTTTTTTATTTTTATTTAAGTGAGCATTGAAAAGCTTGCCTGACACTGTATTCTCTGTGGCCAGTCTGGAGAGATCTTGAAGAAGGCTAAGGAGCACAGCAGGCAGATCAATGACATCCAGACATCAGTGGATCTCACCATGTTCGTCACTGCCTCTAAAGACAACTCCGCCAAGGTACCACTCGTCTAGAATGGCCCTACAGTCGTCCTTATTACAGTAGTGGTAGCACAAATGGTTCTCAAGCATCCTTTAGGCATTAACTATTAGTTATTAACAGTGGCAGATTGCTCAAACACGAGAAACTTCCCCCATCCTCTCCAAAGCATCTTGGAAGATGAATAACATTTCACGTGACCTAGAATTTTACATATCTCCTCCGTTTTCTCCCCCGCAGCTCTTTGACTCTGCGTCTTTGGACCACATCAAGACCTTCAAGACCGAGAGACCTGTCAACTCTGCTGCTATCTCGCCCATTATGGACCATGTAAAGAGGAACTTTTCAAAACAGACATAAATATTCAGCCTATAATAGGACGAATATAGACTATGTACACAAACTGTGGAACCCCTTGGAAGGTTTCATGAGATTGATGTCAAAGTAGACTTAGTTACACACCGTAAATGAATGAGCCAACAGAATAGATGTATGAACTGATGCAGAAATGCAACCAATCAAGAGGTCCATCCATAAATGGAGGTTTTGTCACGGGACCTCTCCACTATAAACTGCTTACAGTGGCCTTGTTTTCTTCAGGTGGTGATGGGAGGTGGACAGGAGGCCATGGAGGTCACCACAACCTCCACCAGGATCGGCAAGTTCGAGGCCAGGTAAGGTCAACCAAACGGCCACCCTTCTCCAAACCTGCTGCTTAAATCCATATTATGCTTCCACTCAAGTTTCTTTCATCTTTTCGTTATGACACATATGACTTATTTTGTAGATTCATTAAAGAGCACCTCAGGAGATTTAATATTTGTGCTCTTAGCATATTTAAAAGTCAGGCACTGTTACTGTGATGATGATGGCATTCTCGCCTAGTGTTGCCGAAGAATTTTGATGTAGCATTAAACTGTAAATTAATTTTTAATGTGATTTAGGTGGTTCTTATTAGAATCCATGTAAATTGCTTTTAATAAAGGTGTGCTACGGGACCGACTTACAAGTGTTAATCTCCCCATCCCCAACACAGATTCTTCCATGCAGCCTATGAAGAGGAGTTTGGCAGGGTCAAGGGTCATTTTGGCCCCATCAACTGTGTGGCGTTTCACCCCGATGGCAAAAGGTAAAGAGAAGCCAGTGGTCTTCCAGAAACGTGCCACGTTATTGGCAATATTGAAGATATCAACAGAATGTGCCAGTTTTATGAAGCAAAGAAATAAGTCATTCTGAATAGAAGTCCATTACAGCTATGATCCTGTACTGTTTTTTGGTCCACAGCTACAGCAGTGGAGGAGAGGACGGATACGTCAGGATTCACTACTTTGACTCCCATTACTTTGACTTCGAGTTGGAGGCATAGGAGCCAGCTACCATCAGCCGTGTTCAGGAGAAACTAGGGTGTATTGCCATCATCTATGGGTGAAGGCCAACAGACTTTATTTGACCTGTACAGCCTATGGAGGGGAAGAAGTTGATTTGGAGGAAACACCTGTGATAATATGAAAAATGTACAATTAAAATTGAGGTCATTAGTAAATATACACTTCACTATGATGTTTTGGATATACATTTTTGTACCCCTGGGTTTATTAGGTGACTTATCTGATTGAATATTTAAATCAGATACTAAAACCTAATCTGAGGTAAGGTGTGTTCTATCAATTATAAAAATACTTTTAGCAAGCCCAGTAACTTAAAATGGAATAAAAACCCATGTTCAGGAGTTTCCTTTATTTTCTTATAACAAATCAGTTATGGTAATGCACGTCACAAGGATATAACAACCATATGTGGAGAGTAGTTTACCTGCTCACTCCACCTGTATGAATAACAGTAAAAAATATCAAAAACAACACACTCACTTCCCAATATTACCCATCCATACGGTAACAATGAAAGATGGGCAGGGGGAGAAACACTGACTAGATATTGGTAGAACATTAGGAACTGAATGTGGATTCATGATAAAAATAACTTACTGAACAGGGATCAACAAGTGCCGTGTGCCGGGCCTGTTTATCAGCTGGCAAGGGGAGAGTAGCATACATGCGAGGGGGGGGGGGGGTCAAATACACTCTAAACATGCATTTACTGATAAATTAACATAGGCCAGACATCCGCTGGCTGCTCTAGCAGTATAAAATGTGGAAAAGCTTGTTTTGCATTTGAGCTCTGTATGTGGAAATATACTACATCTCGACAGGGGCTTTTTTTTTTTTTAAAGGGACCCTTATAGCTTGGATCCAAAAGACATTTTCCTACTGCAAGTAACCTACATTTCAGAACATTATTTGGGTGGGCTTTCTCCTTGTCGAGAAGCCTTGGCTCAAACAGGAGAAAACGATTAAGAGTATTTGTTTAAAAGGAGCTCAATGTCCCAGATGGGTGGCGTTTACCAGGAAATGCTCAATGATGTTTCAAGTTGATCAGAAAGTATACAACAAAAAAACACTTGTGTGGCTGCAATAACTTAACAGTCACTGTAACCTCATATGGTAAGCCCCAGCAGCCTGGTACTTCTGAGATAAACAATATAAAAAGGCAGCTGCTATTTGAGGTTTGTCAGTACAAATAAACAAAAAATAAAACAAGTAGAAAATAAGTCGGTCCATCACTGCAGTACAAGAATACAGGAGTCAGGGGCTTCTGGACAATAGCAGATCCATTCTTCAAGTTGTTTTCACCTCCTCTTTAGGTCTGAATCACAAGAGAAAAGTATGGTAATTTAATTATTAACCACTTCTGACTGACAACTATGGTGCCTATGGAATACTCCACTGCTTAAATCAACAGTGACTCCACAAATCTTTGTTTATTTCTTACCCTGATGTGTCCATCTTCTCTTCTTCCTTCTCCTCCTCTTTCACTTCTAGGAAACAAACAAGCAGGACTGTTCTAATCTCCATATACGTGCGTTTGTCTCCACCATGCCATCTTTCTAGGACTCACCTTTCTTCTCCTCCCCCTCCTTCTCTTCCTCCTTCTTCACTCGCTTGGCCTTCTTGTGATTGGCTGCGTTCCGGCGGCCTCCGCCCTGCCCCTCCGCCTCGTCCTCAGAGTCGGAGAACTCCTCGTCACACGCTATCCTCTTGTCATGGGCACGGACTAAAATGCACAATCACAAATACGCTCACAACAGTGTGGTGTCCAACCGCATACAAAAAAAAAACCCCTAACAGCCCAGAAATCTTATGGCTGTAAAAACTTGGAGCCAGTAGGGGGCGCAAGTAGTTCTAGCAAACAATGTGACTAAGGGCGAAAAAAAAGAAAGCTGGTGGAAGATTAAGACCTTCCAATTTAAGTACTTTCTTCGCAAACTTTGGTTATTTCATGTTAAATGAATGGAGGCCCTAAACCAGAAATGCAGTCCCATAATGTTGCAATCACATTTTACACTAGCGCCAAAGGATGTGAGAGCCAGTGTGCCAGCATGGCAGAGAAAGTTGAGCATGACAGTTTGGCCGTCAGCCTGGTACATGCACCACACACAAACAGTGCTTTAACAAAGCACTGTAGAGAGCACACTAAATTAACTTAGGATGCACCGGCCGGTTCTGGCTGGGGCCAATTACGATTTTCATAGTAAATCTTTCACTATTTATTTGATGGCTTCAAGTCATTTAGATGCAGAGATATTTAGTTTTAAATGTAGTCATTTCTTTAACGGTCCCTTAGTGTTCATCGCCTTTCAAGACTTTTACAAGGCAGCATCCATTTAAAAGAATTGACCCATACCGGTCAATCCGTACACCCCTAAAATAAACACTCAGCCCAATAGAACAAACACACTAATCAGCTCTATGATTGTTGGCCATGTCTTACTAGAGACACGCTTGTCTGGGTCTTCCTCATCCTCGTCCCCGCTGTCGGGGTGCGGGGCGTCTTCGGGGATGGCCTGCATCTGGACTCCGGGGGCGTGCGGCAGCATGCGGAGGTTCTCAAACAGACGCTGCTTGATCTTCTCCAGGTACTCGTTGGTGTTCTGGTTGGTCATGTTGGACGGGCTGATGTGCAGCTTGAAGTCGGGCCCGAAGTACTCAAAGTAGTCATTGTAGGGCAGCTCGTTGGGGATGGAACAGTCCAGGGCCACGGCCGTCTCGTACGTCCAGCAGCGCGCCACGTTGCGGATGGTGTAGCCTCCGCCGCCCAGCATCAACAGGGGCAGGTTGAAGCTCTTCATGTACTCCACACACTTGGCGTGGCCTAGAGGGGAGAAATCCCATTAATACTCAATACAGCAACCGATCTGATTCCGTCTGACCAACGCCCCCCAATTTAATGAATTGCTGGTGTACCTTTGATGGTGAGGTTGAAACAGCCCAGTCTGTCTCCAGACAGAGAGTCGGCTCCACACTGGAGCACCACGGCACTGGGCTGGTACATCTCCATCACTTTGGCCATGATCTGACCAACACACACACACACACACAGGAAAATGTCACACTAATTCGACAGCTTTTGGTTTGTTTTGTTTTAAAGACAGAGAGGTACTGTTGCTGCGGTGACCTACAGGCTTAAAGATGGCTTCGTAGGACTCGTCATCGATGCCGTCTCTCAGAGGGTAATTCACGGCGTAGTACTTGCCCTTGCCTGCTCCAATGTCCTGAACACGAGTAGAATTTCCATTAGGACACACACACAAAATTATAAACCCAAAAATATCACAGCAACACTGCTGGGTTAGCATTTGCATAGAAACATCAAGCAACATAAAGTTTTCAAAACAAAACCCAACTGACCCTCAGGTCCCCGGTGCCGGGGAAGTACTCCCCGTACTTGTGGAAGGAGACTGTCATGACCCGGTCCGTGGTGTAGAACGCCTCCTCCACGCCGTCACCGTGGTGGATGTCGATGTCGATGTACAACACCCTCTGGTGGTACCTAAAAAGGTACAGGTCGGTGAGACAGAGCAAGAAATAAATCAAAGTTCTCCCGACAGGCAAAAAAACGTTTATATTCCACCCTAAAGCGAATTTTTCAAAAATGAAGTTGTCCATCAGTGGTAAACTGTATGGAGAAAGCCAATGAGAGGAATTCAAAGGTCCTTTTAATAACCATTTTCTGTGACAGTTTTTATCACTAAACTCTGCACAACCTGACTTGAGAGCAGAGAGCGGCGCGATATTACGAGGCAGCTGAGCAGAATACCAGGTGCCATTTGATCAAGGGTGTGTACAGACAGACTTCACTGTAGCTTCAAGTGATATGAGAAGTAATTCATTTTTATTTTTGGTTCCTTTGATTCCTTCGAGGGCCAGGCCTTACTTGAGCAACTCCAGGATGGCCAGCACGATGTCATTGACGTAGCAGAAGCCAGAGGCCTCAGATTTCTTGGCGTGGTGGAGTCCCCCGGCCCAGTTGATGGCAATGTCAGTCTGCTGTTTGTTCAGCTTCACAGCACCAGCTAAGCACCGGGACAAGCAGGAGTCAGCATCGCTTCACAAAACACTTTTACATACTATATTTTCAATCTGTTTGCAGACCATTATGAACACAATTTAAGACCTATTTCACAACCATAATGGCAAAAAAGTCATTTGCTGGTGGCTTTGTATTTTTCACTTACCATGCGACTCTTAATGTCTTTATACCCAAAGTTCCTCATTTCAGCGGGCTTCAAATAAGTTATTATCAACAGGCTTCAACCAATCACTAAATGCCAACCAATCACTAAACGTTAACAGAAACAATTTAAACGCATTACTTCTAGAAGTTTTTTTTAAATATTGTTTATAAAAGGAGACTAGTTAGCTAGGCGTGCTTCAATACATTTTGACCAGGCGGCACAGTTTGTATTAATGGTTTTGTTACAGCGTGATCAATACAAATTTCCCCCAAAAATACATTTAAAAAGAGAGACTGAAGTTAATGCAACTTTATAAAAGTAGCATTAACTTCATAGTCCATGCAATTTTGAAGACCTATCAAAGTCATATTTAAGGCCTAGAATTCAAATTATTGGATTTTAGACTTGGACCCACAGAGACCATGCAGCACTAATATGCTATATAATTGAAGTTTATCAACTCTTAAGAGACAGCGTATTGGCTAAAAAGTGAAGGAATAGTGAGGATGAAGATGGCGTGTGAGATGTGAAGGTTGAATCACAGAAGGTGGGACTAAAGCGACGTACCAACAGAGCCGCCAGTTGAGAGCTGGCAGAACTCAAACAGACCATCAAACACAGGACAGTCCTCTCCTACATTGACTGAGAGAGAAAAGCACCGAAGATTAGAAATCATCATCGGAGGCAAAGAAGTTATGTCTAGTGGTCTTTTGAGTCACAAAATGCTCACATCTCTGCATCTGTTTGCTGTACTCGGACATGTTGTCCGGTCGAATGGATCTCAGGAACTTTATGTAGTCATCGCTGTGATACTTGGTCATTTCCTCACCGTTGGCCTTGTGTGGTCTCTGCAGACAGACGAAGGCAACAGGGAGCTCAATATATGAGCCATGTACATGTGCACAAAGCAATCAATTGTTTTCCAAAACTGTGGAAAGGCTACTTATTTTAATAAATTCATGCCACAATAGTCACACCAAAAATGCACAACAAGCCTAGAGTATTTAGGGTGGCCGACTCCCAGCCAAAAGGTCACGGAATACTTGTAATTGTACTCACTGGAAGTAGCAGTGACAATTATGTTAATATGGAGGACTGTAATACTGTTATATCCTTTTTGCAATACAAATTGCCATCACAGGTCACTTCATGAGTCTCCTTTAATATTGTTATGTATATAGAGCTAGCTACTAAGCTAACATGTGCACTTTATGTAGTCATGTTTACTTTCTTCGTGTTATTTCATGTTGCACCTTGGTCGGTGAGAAACGACATTTCATTCAGCTGTATACAAGAAGTTGTATAGAAATTAATGACAATAAAGTTGATCTAATCTATTGAAACAATAACAATTTACTTTTTATTTGCTTGTCTGCTGTCAAATGTGATTCGGCATAATTTCATCTACATCATGATCAAAATTGTTGTTGTCCTTACATTTGAAAATACTGCCATGTTTTTTTTTTTCTATTAGCTCATATAGCCCACCCCTACTTCTCCCCTGAAATGACGATCGCTGCTAGCGTTACCTAGAAGACGCAGAGCATTTTTTAAAATAAAAAGACTCACATAAATTTCCATCTTTCTGTACAGTCCATAGTTGAGGAGCAGGTTGTGTGTCATGCGGATCCTATGCGGCTTCATGGGATGGCCCTGGCCATAGTAATAGTTCCCTACGTCGCCTTGGAGAGAAAATAAAGTCAAAAAATTACTTTCATAATACTCACTTTAATATTTCCGTATTTTTTCAGAATTATTATCAATCGTGGCTCAACTTGTACTGAATTCTTGCTAGCTGAGCGTCAGGTGACCAATAATAAAATTATTAATAATCACGATTGCAAATAGAAGACATAGAACGCATAATGTGATGAGTGGCTAGTAATAGCTAGTAATAGCAAATAATAGCAACTCCAAACCAAGTTATACCACTAGCTAACGTTACTATCGGCTAAAAAGCTAGCCAATTAACTAATAACGACATAGAATATTGTGGTTATCAAAATCTTGTTTCTAATTATTTGTTAACAAGCATCTGAGACGAGCAGTGGATCATTTACAGCTTGATACACTGCTAACGGCTAACATTAGCATCCAACTCAGGCTAGTTAACGAGCAAGCTAGCTAGCTATATCGTTTGCTACACTTGGTAGCTAGTCGCTCGGCATCGCTTCCTGAAAAAAATTAATGCAATTTTCGATTATTATCGCCTTGGTATTACTTGACCCAGTAAAGACTGGTAAACCAAAATGCATCACTCATATATTTACCATCATAATAATAGCAAACTTTCTTCTTTGTTCCTTGAGACAGCGCCATTTTACACCAATTATCTACTCAGTTCCGAGACCACCGGTATCCCCGTGCACAATGAGTCTGGACTGACCAATCAGATGAGCTGCACCGCCCCGCCGGTAGGAGCTGTGTAATATCCTCACGATTGCAGAGGATGGTGCCAAACATCCAGACAGCGTGAAGCATCTTTTGGGATAGTAAGTCTAAATCATAGATCCACCTCTCGTTAAATATGAACATTTTACATTACAAAACGATGAACACTAACACATGACTCATATATGCATCCATCAACGCAATTCAGAGGATAATATAACCCATTATACTGAATGTAGTTTCTAACCTTAGTATCTTACCAGGTAGACCGATGTAGTCAGAAAAGTAATTCGAGTCTAGTAAAAATGCTGGGGATAGCTTGATTTGAGCACTTGAGCTATCCTATTATATGAGTGTCTCCCTAAGCTCGTATGTGTCTGCAAATCTCTGAAAAACCTGCCAAGTGAACGATGGTGAGTCTCTTAACGGAACAGTCAAGACACCATCGATCTTTTGTATAATATAACACACGTATGCAATGCAAATTCTGTCCCTATAGCAGAGACTAATACGCAACCTACATGTAACCAGTCCCATTGAAACACATAACGTAGTCTAAGGTGTGGAAGGGCCTTTTTAGAAACTCCCTGTAAGGACATTCATCACAAAAAAATTATACTAGAACCATAGCAAAGATCTGTATGTTTAAATAATTCACAATTGTTTGAAGGGTGGGTCTAAATATAGCTCTGATCTGAACTCATCACATCAGCATGTGAACTAGGTCATATGAACCAGTTAAGTGGTACAGTGTCAAAGCTCATTACGCCTTGGTATTTCTCAGGATATCCAAAAATTACTATCAAATAGGGGCACATGTAATAGTCTCAACCCTGTGGTGACCTGCAGGTCACTGAGCCAAGTGGTCCGGTGGGCCATTAGATGTATCATGTATAGCACCACAGCATGGACTGGTTCAATTATCTGGAAACAAATTAGCCGACAACGCAATGGTGACGCTCTGGTCAATGAATAACAAAGCGGACAATCTGACGGTAGGCAGTGTGTCCCAGCAGTGCCGTGGTCAATGAAGGGACACCTGTCCTCTCCAATTACAATTACAATTAGGTCATTTAGCAGACGCTTTTATCCAAAGCGACTTACAATTACATGCTGCTATTACATGGAGCAGGTAGGGGTTAGGCATCTTGCTCAAGGATGCTTACAGGTATAGGCCACCTCTGGGGCTCGAATCCACGACCTTCCGGCTGGGACCCAGACCGCTAGACTATCCTGCCCCCTTCTCCAGCAGTGGGTCTCTGTTGCCTCAGCCTTCCTCCGCCACCTTTGGGCAGATTGTGAAAGCCAGCGATCAGAATCAGAATCAGCATCAGATTTATTTGCCAAATTAGTTGAATTTATCATGGCAGTTGGTGCAGTAGCTAGGTTATAAGAGAGAAGACGACAATAGAGCATAAAGTTATAAAGTACAATCCTAATAAAGGTAAAATAGAATAAAAAATATACAGTAAATATACAGTGTGTAACTATATGGGGTAGCGACAGCTAGGTGCAAATGTGTAATGCCACATTATAATAAACAAAATATACAGTATACTGATTGTGTGGCATGTGTTTAGGGTGGTGCGAGAATATACACCTCACCCGATAAATGAAACCAAATTATATGATGTTTGTGAACCCATTGGCCTTGTTGCTGACAATGTACTTCACTGGAAATAGGCCCAGCCCTCTATTCTATCATGCAGCATTTTGTAATGACGAAACGTAATAAAGAAACTGAAACAATGACTAGGAACACTAGGTGTGTGTAACACCTTCCCCATCAGATTGTCAGATTATGTAGAGATGAGGCCTTAATTAAGTTCTGCTTGCTCCTTAACTTTTTTTTTTTTGTATTCTTCATTCGCAATCTACAGTATATTTCCCTAATGACTTGTTTAATCTTGGAATGATTTTTCAATTGTTGCGTTTGATTTTATTGCTGTCAATATAACTTATCCTATTACTGTAGTTTTCTACTGATATTTTCATTATTGTAATGGTACAGCTTAATCACTTTATGAACCGGAAAAAGAAACAGAACTGCTCATTCTTGATAACATTGTTTTTCTTTTTGCCTAACTTCCCGATTATTTTGTGTGCGACTTTCTATAAGACCCGGAAATCCAAGACTGCTGCTCAAAGCTGTAATTTCACTAATTTTAATTGTAAAATGTGAAAGTAACCACAGCAACACCTTAACGGGCAGGTAACCCACATTTATTTACCATTATCAACTTTACAATAAAACCAGAAACATTGGTCAACATTAGCAAAATAAAGAACAGAAATCAATCCAATGTATTTACAGAGACAAAGTAGATTCAGGCTCACACACGACAAATAAACAACTCTGCTTCATTTCAAACTGCAACAGTGAACATAGCAAGCTTAAGTGTTTTCTTAGTTTTTTTTTTTTATAGTCTGGTAAAAATCAAAATTGCCTGTTTTTCCTTTTTTTTTTCTTTAAACAAACAAGACATAGCTTCTCTGAATTTAAGATGGTTCTCTATAATACACCACAAAATACTTCAAATTTGGGTTAAAATATAGGAATGTAAAAAGCTGGCAAGTCTTTTAATTTCCGATTTCTTTTTTTTTTCTTCTATTAACAGTCATTTCAAGTGGTGGTGGCGTCCTATTTTCTTATCTAGCGTTGTTGCTGCAGAATGAGGCATCTTGAACGGCCGATGTTTAGCTCAGAGATGCTTTCACTCCCCCCACCTCCCCTCCGTCCGTCGTCGGCTTGCCCTCCGTCCGTTAAATCCATTTTCCGCGTTGCGACCGACCCACAGCCTATTAAAACTCAAAACTCAAGGTCCAGATGTTGAGCAGAAACCAGGGAAGTGAATCTAGTGAATCTAGTCTGTCGTCTTGTTAACCATGACGGAAGTGGCACGTCGAAGGAGTCTCTCACATACATGTGTATATATTTACATATACATATATCAATACATATGTATACATATACACATATATAAATAGATATATATACTCTTAAATTTTTCTCTTTCTCTCTCTCTCTCTCTCTCTCTCTCTTTCTCTCTCTCTCTCTCTGGAAAAACAGTTCACACAGTTCATTGTGAGCTAAAGATACAATCACTCTTTCTTTTCAGAGGGAGCGGGGGTCGAGCTGCTCTCCTCTGTTGGTTTCGTAGCTTCGGGGGCTGGAGCGGCCGGCTCCTTAGCCTCCTCTTTGGGAGCCTCCTTGGGAGCCTCCTCTTTAGCCGGCACCTCCTCGGCCTTAGGGGCCTCGGCAGCTGCCGCGGCGTCCTCTTTCACCTCCTTCACCTCCTTCACCTCCT
>JAOEHI010000003.1:3173711-3196594 GCA_025447815.1 Percopsis transmontana
CTGTTTCGTTCGTTGGTCCCCCGCCCCCCCCCCAGGCCGCCGCCCGCCCACGAGACCCCTGCGCGGGGGCGCCGCGCGCCGCCCGCCCCCCCCAGAGAAAGAGAGAGAGAGAGAGAGTGGCCTGGGGCAAAGAAGAAGTCCTGCAATAACAGCGTAGGTACAGAGCATGCAGGAGAGAGGGAGGGGAGGGGAGAGGAGTGTATTGCATTCCTGTTGCATCAGTTCAGAGTAACAAGGTTTTGAGATGCAGGCTCAGACATACTAATAGGTTTTGCACTGTGGTCCGACCTCCTCTCTCTCTCTCTCTTTCTCTCTCTCTCTCTCTCTCTCTCTCTCCCTCCTTGACACAATAAACAGTTCTGCTCAGCAACAGGGTTCATCTGCCTCTCCTATTCAGCCCCTGTTATTCAGCCCCTGTTATTGTTGATGGCAGTGTGTTTCTTATTTCTGCGCGTGCGTGTGTTTGTGTGTGTGTGTGAAAGAGAGAAAGAGAGTGACAATGGAACAGAGAGAGCAGAAATGAGTGGCTGGCCCATAGAGACAAACACTCCCCAACAGAGAGGCAGACAAACACCGCGACCTTGAGCACCAGTGAATACATCCGTCAGAAAGAGGAAGTGAACGCAACCAAGGCCACAATAAAAAATTCAATATCACCGCCTGAGCAAATCTAATTTATATGTGTCCTTTTATGAGGCTCTGTGGCTATTGTTAAACTGACAGTTTTAGGATTTTATTTTTGTTTTTTTGTGCTAAAATGGAAAACATCTTGCTTGAATGCGAATTTGTTTTAATCTGCATTTAAAGCGGTGTGGTAAGCTTATACTTTAGGCAGGGATTGGTTTCCTGTGGTTCTAATTGAAGTGGCATTTTTCTGTCGCTGTAATCTCCACAATTGCTGTGACAACAAAGGGGTATGTGGGATATACAGCCCCGAGACACTAGTACCTGGTCAGTCAGATACCAGCTGCCCCAGAAGTAGCTGGCATTTGTTTTAAGGGAAAAGCTTATCCGGGACCTGCGCTTGAGGCCAGTGTTAAATACCACATCCATCAACAACACATGTTGCTGTTATATTACAACAGCCTGGTTATTTATAGTTTAAAAAAAAGAATTTTGTAAAAATAATTTCGCTGGTCTTGTGGAATTACATATTATGTAAATTCATACATGGTGTCTGATGCATGAGACCATGACTGCATCTTTAAGCACATAATAAATTAAAGTGGAAGCACTTTTTTTATTCACCCCCTAATATAAAATTTCCTCTGACCGTTAAACATTCCTTGAACATTTAACTCATAAACAGAGTAAGTTATAAAATCTATTTAAATCTGAAAGGCTTCAACAACTTAACTCTTTTTTTTCTTCTCTTGTCTTACAGTACATCATACTGTTATTTCACTCCAGCTCAGCCTTAAATCCCCTCGACACGTTTCTCCCTCGAAGGATTCCCCCTTCATATTATTCTCTCTTCTTTTCAGCACGAGAGCTCTTTCAGGTCAAAATGGCACCTTATGTGTACAGAAGACAGAGCGAATCAATAATCAAAGCCTACTGACTTTAAGCCCAAAGGCGAGCACTTCTCTCCATGTGTTTGAGCTGAGGATCATACAGTATATAACAGGCATTGCTGCTGCCTTACTATGGAAGCTAAACAGAAGTCGGAACACTTTCTTTGGCTGTGAGATGATCCTCGTCTGCGTATTATGATGGGAATCCAGCCGCAATCAGAGCCTTTAACAGAATGATATATAGAGCAGCGCGAGCTTTGCTAATGTGCTCCATAGCTATATGGCCGAGGGACCGCCGCAGGTGAAACGCGGGCTACTTCAGATCTCTTGAAATTTTAATCTGATGAAAGTGCGCTACTCCTGTTTGCAATGATGAGAGCTTTGAGCGTTTAGAAGTGTTCATCATAGGTGCATTGACAGATGCTGTCGGTACCACACAAGCTCTGACGTGAGTAGGCAGACACACACACACATGAAGATGCATACAAAACCAGCACGTGCAACAGCCATTGCGTGTATCACTAATTAAAGAGTGATTAGCACTAATGGTGCACATTGATTTTTAGAGGCTGATGTAATGGCAGAGGGTAATCTGGTTAGCATCATAGCGCTAAGGGAAGTAAGCTCTGTAAATTGAACTCTGTGCAAACCTAATGTAGTTAAAGACTACCCTGGCTGTTTTGGCACATCCAGCCTTTATGGAACTCAAGCAGAAATCAATTTCCATGAATACAGCCTCTGTCTAAAAAAAAAAAAAAAACATCTGCAGTGAACTGTCGATGTTGCTAGGTCAAATGATGTGTCCTTGTTTGGCAATATCGGCCCTTATTATTATAATTTTTTTAGGGACGTGTGATTGTAAAGCGTATTAACCTGCAGACAGATGAGTGATCCGTAACCTTTGAGAATTTCCATGTCAGAGGTCAGTCATAATTTGCCTATCACAATTCCTGTCATAACCTCCATGACATTTTGTGGCTCTGACTCCAAATGTCAACATATCTGCACAGCCAAGCCACAGACAGCCCCTCACAAGGTAGACTGCAATCCTCTTTGTCGTGTTTCGAAACTATTTTACGCTGTGTTTATGATATCCAATTTTTATTTTCTAAAATTCAATTGGATACTGTTCGCCCTGCTAAGAGCAGTTATGTTTCCTTCAACCTCTGTTGCTAAATGATTGTGAACGGGCGTCTGGGTAGCGCGTGTGGTCCCAGACGTTGATCGTACGAGATAGACGGTTAGTAAATGGGTATTGTTGCCAATGTCCCCTTCCATCGCAGCGTGCGATGAGATAGGGGGGGGGAATCGTTTGGCAGCGGTGTTCTCCTCGTAATGGGGAAATGGATTGTGGGAGAGTGGTGTGTCAACACTGGTTTATTCCTTGATGCCTCCATCTCTTTATTAATATATTCCTCCACATGCTCTGGGCGACTTGTCAAATACAGGCGTGTGTGCGTCTGTGTGTGGGTGATCTATACGAATGCATACCCTCCACCAGACCCCCTCGACTTTTAGGCAATATTATCATTGAAATAATAATGACACGTCTGAATGTGTTGTTACGGTAGGAAAAGTAAAATTTAAATTTTTTACAGGCATTGAATAAAATGTTTTTGGGAATGATAACTGTCATAAAACGTAAACTAATAATCAGTGTCACTTCCTGACGCACGTGTCATGGCTACTGAAGTCATTCTGATGCACATGTGAATACCCAAAGCACTGTAAGACATGCCACATCTCCTCCATCGCCGTGGAGATGTGTGATGAGACGTGCCCAGTCCCTATCCTGGGAGTTAGCCGCAAGGCTAACGCGCTAGCCCCTCTATCAGGCTCGAGGCTAGCCATCATTTCTAGTTTCTTAGCCCGCCGCGACGTTGCCGCTACACCACGCCACCTATAGACGCCAGACACATCTCCTACCATCACACTGCCCTAGGTTCTCCGTGCACCTATATGAGTGTGTAGAGTTGTGACAGATCTACCGTGGGTTCTGTGTGTGTGCCCGTGTTTTCCTTTTCAATTCTGTGCACGTGCGGGCATGTTTGCAAGAACCGGTGTGGACTTAGACCGTCACTTCCCCTCAATTACGCTTGGAAGAGGGAGGGGCGGAGCAAGTAAGAATGGAAGAGGTTAGCACGAGGAGAGAGAGAGAGAGAGAGGGAAGGACAGATCTTTTCAATTATAAAAGCGGAGCTGGTCTCCCAGCTTCAAAGGAAAATTGCACTTCACCCGAGATCGCTGTCGGACGCGGAGATGTGAATGAATCAAGGGTGAATCCTCTCCCACAGGCGGGTAATAGTGCATTTCTTAACACTGTGGAAACATAGATACCAGGCAGGCCTCCATTTAATATTCTAATCCATAATATGACATTATGGCATCATCTGCCCAACACGCATTTCTCAAACCCTGAGGCACTCGTAACTGGAGTGACAGACGGCTAGGGTGTGTGTGTGTGTGTGCGCGCGCGCGCGCACGTATGGGTATGTGTTTAAACCACGGCGTGGCCAGGTTGTGTTTTGTTGTGTGTGAATTGATAGCGAGTCGTTGTGCTTATGCGTGTCCATATGTTTTGACCAGCAGCTACATCCACCATCTGTCCCAGTGCGATGCAAATGTATCTCCCGTCAGAGAAATCCACTCTATTCCCCAATGTGCAGATATACAGTGACGAGCAGTTGTTGTTGTGGTGGCCCGCTTAAAAAGTGTTATGCCACCGTTATTGCGCCACCTCCTGGAGAGGCTGGCGTGGGGAAAACATGTCGTGATTCTCTATCCGTAATCACTCAACACCTGGGTGTTTATTGACCACACTGGGGGGGACAAACAGCAAAGGGGTTTCTGAGATTCTAATATGATGTTTCTCTTAGTTGGTTTGGTTGATTGGTTTCGTGCTTTTCCAGAACATCTGGAAGGAGGTTAGGGTGCAACACCGACACACACACACACCCACACACGCGTACGTCATAACTGTATACACAATATAACACCCTGCATTCATTAACACTGAAGTCTGCAATTAAAACCCTTTTGATCAACCCACCGGACAAATTAACATTTTCCTCGACGAGTGCAGCCGTGTGCGGTCATTCATCTTAACAACCTCCCGTACACCCGTCATAACACCCACCGTGTTCCTCCCTGTACGCGCACCATCTGTGTTACACAAGAAAACGGACTTATTTTTCTTACCAGAGGGGACGGTTATTGGCGCGGCGCGTCAGTAGAGGGGGGAGGGGTGACAATTAACGCAGCACACCTCGCTGTCAGTACGCTCCTGCTTTTCCCCCAGAGCTCCGCAAACCTGTCAGGCAACAGAGCCGCGTCTGAGCCGCTCACTCACGCGCGTTGAAGCCGGACGTGATGACATTTCCATAGGGTGCAAGGGAACGCGTGATTGAGACAAAGGTAGATAAGTAGAGTTGAGTGCGTCCTGTCTGATAAGCAGGAACATGGTTCATCATTACAGGGAGCATCCAGGGACCGTACAGCCCATCTGCCAGATGATACATGCTAATGTGGTCTGCGGGACACAGACCCAGTTAGCCCTCATAGCCACTCAGTGCCGCATCTGCTCAAAGGCAAAACTAGCAAAACAACAAAATAGCTAGTTGGTCTAATTAGCTAATTACCTAGTTAGCTAATTCACAAAAGGGTTACAGAAACGTACCGATCCTACTACCGGATTGGTCTATATGTTGGCAGCAGACCCGACCAGCAGTATGTGACCAGCAGAATAGAATTTAATGAATTGGCTCACCTTCAAATTGAACGTAGCACCCAAATATGCCAAAATATGATGTATGAATTGGAGAGACTTCATTCGCACCTTGAATCGTGTTTTGGCTGCGGTATAGGTTGGCCTACTTTATCATCTTTTTACCCTCATTAGCACAAACACAGAGTGAAGGGTAACACCCCACGCACTGTACTTTCCCCGTGTCGGGATGATTTCAAATGGGTTCGAGTCCCTGAGTGGTTTGGTTTGACACCCACTCGGGCGTGCTATTGCCTTTGATTGTGTGTTTTTGAGCTTTTACTTGTGTGTGTGTGTGTGTGTGTGTGCGTGTGTGTGTGTGTGTGTGTGTGTGTTTTTCTCCATGTTTCTTGTTGGTGTAAACACAGAGTGTCCCCGATGTCTGGAGGTATTACACTGAAGCCCAGCCACGCATACAGGCCTCGGAGGGTCGTTCTGAATCACTGGCCAGGACAGGAGCATGCCTGCGACCTTTTCAAGACATATTAGAGGAGGGTCACCTCACCGAGATGCAGACTCCTGAGAGGGAAAAGGAGAGGGGTGGGGGTGGGTTGGGGGTGTGTGTGTGATGCCCTCTTCACTTTACCTTGTGAAAATGTGTTTCCCTGTGAGCATGCATTTGACAGCAGCCTACAGAATATGCATACGTAGTTACAGTACGCTAGCAATCTGATTATACAGGTTTGTCAGAGAAAGACAAAAAAATAGAAACAAAACATCGACAGGACTGACGAGAAATACGGCAGACAATACAAAACCAGAGGTGATGGCAAACATCTAAGACAACGTCAGTTGCGATTGCGGCAACCGAGCCGGTGCAGCGAGCGGGCCCCCTTACCCTCCGAGGCCTACAAAGAAAATATGCACGGATGGGCTTTTCATACCTCAGCAATCGCCATGACAACGGATGACAACAGCCCCACTTATCAAACCAGTGCCACAGCATGTGTGTGTGTGTGTGCGTGCGCGTCTAAGTGCATCAGAGTGTCGTCGAAAAGAATAACCCAATTATAAAGACAGCCTGCCTTACAGACATGCATATACATCGGTAGAGGTGTGTGTGTGTGTGTGTGTGTGTGTGTGTGTGTGTGTGTGTGTGGGGGGAAGGCAGAGAGTGATTTTTGATGAAACCAGCAAAAGGGAGAGACTTGTGTGCAAACCAGGAACAGGATAAAGGCAGCGTGAATGATTTCAATCACTCTGAGAATTCTAATAAGCGAGTAAAACTCAAATATTGACTCTATTTAAATGTACTGTTCCTGGGCGGGAATAAATCATACATGCTCTCAGTTGGCGTACAACCCCCCACCCCCCCACACCCAAAAAAAACACCTTTCCCCTCTCTGCAGTTTTTAGGGGGAGTAGAGGGAGGGGCCCGGCCCGCAACAGATAATTTGGAGGACGTGGTTGCATAGCAACAGGCAGCAGCACAGTGCCTAAAAATCCAAAAAGCGAGGGTATTTAGCTTGTTAAATATTCTCAGCCTGGCAGGACTACTATCGAAGCAGAACCCCTTCTTCCACACAAACAGGTTGGCGAAGGCAGCTGAAAATCACACAAGACTATATTCTTACGGCCCATCTACCTTAACTACTACTGTGTTGCCATCATTATCTGTGGAATCTAGAGGGTGATTGCATCTTTTGTAAATGGCCACAGACCTCATATAATACTTGATATTGCAAAAAGATGGGTTTGTCCGCATGTGAAGCTCACAATACAGCCATATATTTATTTAATAATCGCACAATGGTGGATTACCATTTTAAATGGCATTGGTTTGCTTGTGAGCTCATAACATGAGCCTGGGATCAAAGTCAAGCCTTTTGCCATCGCACAGATAAACATAAAGCAATTTCCCTTTGAATTTATTAACATTTCAGAAGTCAGTCCTGGGCGTACATGAGTGTGCATGGCTGGGCTTGGCTGCTGTCTGGGGGTGATTTCAATAAAGGCAATAATGCACAGAGATGTGTTTCCTCGAGCATCATGTCAGCTGTGTGATATGATGTAATTAAAAACAGAAGACAACTGGGGATTTCTCCAAAGGTCAAACAAGCTTCCACTTTATTGAACATCTCAAATATACAACCTCCATACGTCACCCCCTATTTAATAATACATCAAAAATACTTTTTATCCTGCTTAATCTAGTTTAGGACGTTTGGATCCACACCAGTTCCCGGAAATCAAAGACAGAGCGCTTCTCCAAGCTTTCAGCCAACTTTGCAGTCTCCTATCTACAGCTGTAGTTATTAAGGCTTCCTTTGCACATGAATAGGCCGGCTTTGCCTTAGGATATAGCTGGAGTGACTGGCGTTGATCTTGCCACCAGAGCTGGGAATAATGGACGGAAAAGCTAGTCAGAGATAATATGCCTCTTTTTGGGAATGTAGCTCCTAGCGCAAACACAGAGAACGCTAACAAGGGAGATGATTCTTTATTTATCTATTTTGCGAAGCTGCAAAAAAGATTTTCCTTTTTCCTGTACGCTCTCATGCATTTATTAATAAAAGTTCCTTTCAAAACATCTCCCTTGGATAAGACGGATAACACATCTCTTTTATCATGCGTTCTCTCTCACACACAGACACACGCCGCCCTGACAGCGATGAGCTATGAGATCTGATTTTGGGGGGGGTTCGTAGCCGTTCGCCGCTGAAAATTTGGGTCACAGAACAGATTACCGGTCCCGTACGTGTCATTCTTAGGCTGACAGATACACAACACCATCACCAACATAAATTACACATGCCCCTCGACTCATGAAAATGAATGGGCTCTTTAAATTGGTCAGCGGCAATAGGGTGCTACATGAAAGCGGTGCCTTTCTCGTTGGCCTCATGAATATTCAACTAATCTTTAGTTCAATAAAATATGTTTGCTGAACTGGAGACATTAGATAAGCTTTGCTAATTGGTTGTGTGTTTATAGAAATCTGCAAAGACTGCAAATTTCTATGTGTTTGATGCCAGTGACAGCTTTTAGGATCTCTCTCACACACACACACACACACACACGCACGCGATGGTGATAGACAGCTGGTCCGCCCCCTGCCGCCCCAGCAGATATCTTCTGCTCGGTGTGCTCTGCATCAAGGTTTTAAGAGGCTTACTTCCCAGTACCACATCAACGCAGCCCTTGAAAAAGGTACAGTATTCTGCATGAACCAAGAAGCTCTATATGCGTGTCAACATTAATCGGCGGCCCCGCTTCTGGGGTGTAAGGGCAGGCGATAGGGAAGAACCGGAGAGGGGAGGGAGGGAGTAGGAAAAGTGGAGATGACATCCCATCCCTCCCTTTGTGCTTGGAGCTCCAGCTGGTGGGAGGCACGGAGGCAGGGAAGATAAGAAACGCTGGTCCCACTGCTAGCTTTCACCTTGTTACTGTTTTCATTTCTCTACATGCTTTGTTTATTTCTTTTTTCTGATTGTTTGTTTGTGTGGGGGATTGTTTGTTGCTTTCTTTCTCCCTCATGTTAGCCACTTGTGTCTGTTTAGATGTGTCAAGGCCAGACACTAGCAGTAAATAAGACCACTCATATCACAATAGAGGCTTGATAAGCTAAACACAAGCCCACACACGCACACACCCACGTACACACAACAACAGTTTCCAACCGTCCAAAAGGCCACATCTGAAGAGCCTCAAAAAGCCTTATCTGCTTTCCCCTATTACTGCTGACACACACACACCTACACCTACACACACACACACAGGGCTATCTCGCTTATCTGTTGTTTAGCCAACTCAAACCTAATCCAGTGTGAAACCTCTCCCTGCCTAGTGCTCAGCAGTTTGCAAACAGACCCAAGAAAGCGCGCACACACACACACACGCACGCACACGCACGCACACAGTCAGTTGGGGCCCTGGAGCAGAGAAGATCACGCTCCAGTAATGTGAGGCTGAAGCAACATTCTGGTACAGCATGGCAGCGTTAACACAGATGTGCACGGCACAGAGGGAACACAAGGGCATGTTTAGAGATGCATGTGATGCACTGTCTGTACCCAGCCAGTTGGTCAGCCCCTCAAAACAAACCCCCAAACGGTCCTCATAGCTCAACCCTGAACATATAGCTCTCTTTTCACCTTTTTTTCGGATTCCTCTCCATTTAAACATTTCTCTCTCCTTCTCCATTCAACTTTAATAACCCGTCATTTCATCACAATAATAATAATAATAATAAATAAATAAACTTTATTTCTATAGCACCTTTCATACATAAAATGTAGCTCAAAGTGCTTCAAATTTGAAGCATTAAAACAAAATGTGGGTTAGAGCAAATACAACAGCAGAAATGGAAAATAGAACAAATATGTAGAGCTAATTGTTAGTTAAAACCTTCCTGTACAGGTGAGTTTTAGGCTCCTTTTTAAAAAGGATGTCCACAGAACCTGCCTGCTTGATATACATAGGCAGGGCATCCCCCAATGCGTAATGCATAAAAGCCGCTCCCCCACTCTGTTTGTGGAGTACTTTGGGCACGATTAAAAGACCAGCATTGGTGGATGTAATCTTTTTTTAATGTCTTTAATGAGGGCTTAATATACTGTTGAGATATTACACCATATACAGTATGGCATAGAATATATTACATAGATCTAATGAACATCATATCCTGCATGGTACACGCACACACACACGCGCGCACACACACACAGAGTTCACAAATACCAGGAAATTACAGCGCAGCACGCAGGTTCCTATCTCTAGTCACAGAACCAAAGTGCCACAGCAGCGCTGTGCACACTACGCGCCGTAATTGGCTACTTGGCCATTAGCATGAACATTCTGGTCACCTCGCCTGGCTGTCTGTTACCTGCCTCGCCTGGCTGTCTGTTACCCGCCTCGCCTGGCTGTCTGTTACCCGCCTCGCCTGGCTGTCTGTTACCTGCCTCGCCTGGCTGTCTGTTACCTGCCTCGCCTGGCTGTCTGTTACCTGCCTCGCCTGGCTGTCTGTTACCTGCCTCGCACCACCGAACATTGAAAAACAACTGCATTCGGGCGCTCAGTCTGGTCTCGGCCTCGCTAGTGTGTCACCTCACCCTCATGGATATAGAACACTGAGCCAGTCAGCCCCACACACACTCTCTTGGCACAAGTGTAGCGAGGAGAGTTGGTTAGATAAGAGCGCCCGAGCTGAGAGACAGCAGGGAGCCACAGCAAGGAGACACTCAGCAAGTGGGATGACACAAACCATCCAGAATGTTCTGTTCCGAGGTTGGGAACACGTGCGCGCGCGCACACGGGCACGCAAGCGCGCGCACGGGCATACAGGACATGCAGGGCATAACGGGAACATGCACAGTCAGACACACAGGTACAAAACACACGCACATTACGTTTCTATTTCCTTGTTCTGTTCTCCTTTCTTCTCTTTCTGGAGGCTTCTGTTCACACTCTCCCTGGAGACCGGTCTGCGTCAGTTTGTTGTTATTGTCCTGTCCATCTGTGCTAACTCAGGCTAGCTACTCCCTGAATCTCACACACACACACACACACACACACACACACACAACCGTTTTCTGTCCAAGTGAAAGCAGCTGTGCTATTTCTGTAGCCTACATGTTGTTGCACAATACGAGCACACACACAAGGTACATGAAGCTCACGCTAGCCTACACACACACACACACACACACACACACACACACACACACACACACACACACAAGATGAGTCGGGCCAAAGAGCATCGAGCGGATGTAACTCTAGCGGAGGGCCCTGCAATGAGGGCAGCTAGCCGCTAGCTTAAGGGCCCATGTTCAGATGCTAATAGTGCAATACTTCTTACGCATAGCCAGGGAATGACCTATGTAAGTAGCAGTGCAACACACACACACACACACACACACACATTCAGACAGCTGAGCGATTAGATTACACATCATAACACAGATGATTCTCCCCCTGGGTTGACACTAGCTGTCTAGTCTAATCATATTGTGTTTCCCGGGCGGCCCAGCGTTGTGTGTTTGTCTGTTTACGTGCTCTGGGTTCATCTTGCTATTGCTATTTTTCTGCAAACCTTTCAGCATTGTAATTTGTCACTGCTTGTAAAGTGCGAAGCAAAAGGAAAAAGCTGACGGCGACAGTACTGTATGTAAGGAAAGGAAAAGTGTATTTGACCGGCCAGCGCGAAGGCTCTCTGAGAAGGAGGTCAGGCAGGGCAATACTCAAGTCTTCAAAGGCTCTGACCCTAAGGCATTCTTGGCCCTAAATGTTTACATGCACAGAAATAGCTCTTCGCCTGGAGCTACACCGGCCGCTCCGATAACATAAGCAGGCCCACAAGTCCAATGAAACCTCGACCAAAGAGCCCTCGATTTTCTCAGCCGACATTCACACCGCTGAGGCCAGTGGGTATAACAGTGCGGCCCCATCCTAACAGATTCCTCATGACCTATGGAGCAGAGAAACAAAAAAATGGCTTGTTCGCCTGTAAACTCCCCATTAAAACAGATCTGCGGGTCCAAACCGCACGTCTCAAACGCTGTCAGATGGCTGTTGTTTGCCATGGCGTGAGGCACAGCGTGGAGCGGGTCTGGGGGTTTAAGGCCAGCTACTAGTTTCTATGTCATACGAGACGGGCTGTAAGACAAAAGGGCTGCAGCAAAATGACTGGACTTCAAAGAGAGGCAAACCCACCCTGCAGTTAAGATGAAATTGTGAGATTTACTGTGCTCGCGGGCGTGTAAGTGTATATGAGGATAATATAATCCAGATGGAAAACACACACAAACGTGCGCAAAGACACACACCTGCATACACATATAGACAATGACCTAAACACACTGTACACACAATGGCACACAAAAACACGCACAGACATTTAGACACACACACAGATACATACTTAAACAACACATAAACAACACGTGATGAAGCACATGAGGCTACCACAAACCAAAGCCGTAAATAAAGAGAGTTTGGACAACTCGGTTTCAACTGGTCTGCCCTGTGATTGGTTCAGGGGCTCACGGGGGCCATCTTGTTACCCACCTCATCCATCACATTACATTACACTTATGTAGCCTAAGGATTTAAATAATTGATTCTACTTGGATGGGCAATTTGTAGGCCTATTGGAACTAAATGTGATTAACTGCAAATGTGATTGTGCAGATGGTAATTCAGTAGCCTAGTGAGAAGTGTTTGTAACAAAGCTCACCATGTAACCATGCCAATTATTTAGCTGCTTTATTCAAAAGGCAGATTTCGTGAAGACGTCTATTTCCCGAAGTGCCCGAATATTTGGAAAAAGACGTCTTCATTCTGCGTGACTTATTTTGTAAACATCGGAAAACAGCCCCCCTGCGATAATCCATTACAGTCGCTGAATGGGGCTGCTACGTCAGAGAACGGAAGAAGAGAAAAGTAAAACACCAACTGTACAGTCATTTTATATAGTTTCTTTACAGTAATTGAGGTAAACAGACACAGGTGTATCTCTGTAGGGATCCTTGCCATGTTGTCAGATGCTTATAACATTTATGAGCCTGTTAGTGGCAAAGAAAGGTCTTTACTTTGCTTGCCCCATAGCATTCGATTGTATAGCTGTTTGACATTGGGTAACAAAAGGGTGCCGATTGTTGAGTTGTCCAAACTTTCTTTATGGATGGCTTTGCTTTAAATCCCCCCTCCCACACACACACTAACTTCACTGTGCTATTTTGGGAGCTGAGGATGTAAATGGTCTGACTTCAAGTGTTGGTATGTGGCACTCAGCCCCCAGTACATATGGAGGGGCACTGTATTCTCTCTCTCTCTCTCTCTCTCTCTCTCTCTCTCTCTCTCTCTCTCTCTCTCTCTCATGTGAAATCAAAAAAACATGCTCCCGCGTTGTTTTGGGGCATAGGTACGCGTGGGGACGATTGAGTGAGCGCAGGGTCCTTCCAATACTCTGTTTTGTTGCTTTGTTAAAGGAAGTTTACACAGATTTAAAAAAGCATATGTGTAATGTGGGTCCTACGATGAATTTATGCCTGTGAGTAATTCCTACATCCTCTATCTTTATTGGGATTGTAGAGGTTTACAAATCGAATAACAGATATTTGCTGATAGCTATTTGCAGCTATTTGATGATGTCAGCACATTTCCAGACAAAACTATTGACTCTTTGTATATTCTTTTTCTTTTAAACAGTTCCTAATCCATGGTGGCCTTGAGACAACACACTGCCCCTATGGGATTTCCCTCATCGACTAGCTGTTTGTTCCCCTCCCTCTGGCCTCTACGTTAACTTCCTGATAAAGACATTGTTAGTGTGATGGAGTTGCGTTTCTTTAGAGACTGACTTGGGCAGCGGTGAGAGGCTCCCAGGAGAGGCCGACAAACAGTATAGGCTGATCTATCTGGCCCTTGCAAGGTATTGATCCCTGGTTAGTGTCAATGCCTTCACTGGGGAGCAAAAGATCACAGCAGACACACACACACACACACACACACACACACACACACACACACGTAAGACTGGACATACTAAATACACACTAAACGGCTACACGTGTACATAAACAAAGTTCTCAAAACTGGGAGGCCAGATGTAGCTCTCCAGATAGATAGGTAGATAGATAGAGAGAGAGAATATGCCTTCTATGTTTTATTTTTGATTGAAAGTTGATTGTTGCTGAATTTTGTTGTTTTGTTTTTTTCCCCCTACATTGTGTGTTGCAGAAATAGTCCAGATTATAAATAGAACTTCCTTTTCAAACACATCAAAGTTACACAGCTAATAAAGTCACATTTTACGTTACGTTATTGGACAGTTATTGAGAGAATTACCACGATCCTTCCTAGAGCTCCCCAAGCAAATCGTGCCCGTTTGCCCGCCTGAAAAAACAACAACAAATAAACAAACAAGATAATAATTGTTCCCTGGGTAATTTAAGTTTGAGACCCCAAAGTCCTACAAAACACATTACTATTAATAGTTTCGAGCTTCGCTGCAGCTCTCGTCTGGCGCGATGGCGCCAAAATAGTCGACTCACAGCCGCCCCCCATAAACTGTGGGTGGAGATTATGCAGTCACAACAGCGACAGACCATACAAACCAGTTCATCACCTCTCCTCCCCTCTCCTCTCTCTCCTCCTCGCT
Source organism: Percopsis transmontana (assembly GCA_025447815.1). Classification (NCBI taxonomy): domain Eukaryota; kingdom Metazoa; phylum Chordata; class Actinopteri; order Percopsiformes; family Percopsidae; genus Percopsis; species Percopsis transmontana. The sequence goes on from JAOEHI010000003.1 coordinate 3,188,092, forward strand.
TCTCTCCAGCTGTAGACAGATAAGCAGCTAGGCTCAGACAGAATAATCCAGCAGCAGAGCGCGACACTCGGATGGCATGAAAAAATAAGATAGATAGAGAGGAAGAGAGAGAGAGAGGGTGGGGGGTTATAGGATATATAGGGAAGGACGCAGATTAGCAGAAGCATTAAAAAGGAAAGTGTTTTTACACAGATATCTCCTCCTCCTCTCATATTTCCTCCATTCTCTCTCCCTCTCCTGTTCCTCCATCTGCATTCTGTCTCTCAGTTGTGTGAACGCTGCTATGTTTTTCTGACCGTGCTCTGCTGTTTGCACACTTGCCAGCCTCTCAATCATGCTCTCAATCCTCTCTGTGCAACCCCCCCCCTCTCTCTCTCCCTCTCTCTCTCTCTCTCTCCCTGTCTGACTGTGGCTGATCTAGGTCAGTGCGTCTGGAGTCTGTCTGGAAGCTGCGGTCTGATGGCTGCATGCCTGCCCCGGTCCTCGTTGCCCCTGCAGCGGATGCCCGCGTCCCCCAGGAAGAGGGGGCACTCTCCACCGGGTTGAGCGAGGGGCAGAGCCAGCCCAGCTGACCCGACCTGCCAGCAGGAGGAGAGACCAGGGACCAGATGCAGCCTGCAACACACACAGAGAAGGAGGGGCACAGATAGGTACACGAGGCGACAAATAAACAAAGTGGCTGAGCGAAACAGGGAGAGATAAATAGATGAAGAACAATGAAAGGAAAGGGAAGATAGCGTCAGGATATTATAGGAGGGAAAGAGGCATTGCAGAACAATGCGAGTGCGGTCAAAATGTTCTTATGTTGTAGCCGTGTCAACCAGCCCATTCTATACCCCAACTCTCTCTCTCTCTCTCTCTCTCTCTCTCTAACTGGCCAACTTCTCTTCATTCCATTCTTTCTCTCCTACAGCCGGGACTCGTTTGCCTCCATGGAGGAGTCCGCAGACGGCGGGGCTCCGAAACATCTCAATGTGGCTTTCCAAGGAAAACCCTTCACCGGCTTCCCCCTGCGCCATTCATTCATTTCCCGGTGGCGTTCCGCGCCTTGCCGTGTCAATCCACACGGATGCAGACTCCAGCACTCTCCTCTTCCCCAGGTGAATAATTGCGAAGACGCTAGCCCTCTGATGACCTTTGGACAGGCTGGCGAAGGGCGGCTTTTGCGCGGGAACGGGAAAAATTCGTTGTCGACTTACGTCTCTTCTCCGCTGCCGCCTCCGCCGTTCTCCTCTCCCCTCCGCTCGTCTCCTCTGCTCTCGTGCGTCGATCCTCTCCGCTGCCGTGGCTTCGAGACAATGCCCCCAAAAGCGCTTGTCGTATCAGTGTGTCTGACTGTAGCGGAGTGCAGCTTTGCGTGAGTGTGTGTGTGTGTCTGTGTGCTCTGAATTTGACTCTGCAGTGTGTGTTTGTGTGTGTGTGTGTGTGTTTGTGTGTGTGTGTGTGTGGGTCCTGCCGCATTCGTATGCAGCTGTCTCGACATCAGGTGTGTGTGCGCGCGTGCGTTGAACGTCGGTTTTTGTGCTTTCCGCTCGAGTTTGACGTTTGCGTTGCCGTGAAACAGCAATCGTCTGACCTGCCTCGCCACTCCATGATGCAAGGGATTCTGGGAGACTCCCCGGGGCGCGGCGTCGCCGGGCCACACCCCCCTCGCGTCTCGCCGCGTAGACCAGCTTGTCGGGATTGCAACCTCGCCTACAGAGGAATGGCGAGGAGGATGAGCGGGAATATGACAGCGTGGGTCCGACTCCTGAACCCGCCGGTGTTTTAGGGGTTTCTGTCTCCTCTGTTTCCTACTGTAGGCTGCTCTCTCTGTCGCTGCTGGCATTGACCTGAGGCTCGCCAACACTGTATCTCTCTCTCTCTGTGTCTCCACCCATCCTTGATGGGATACAAACTAAGGAGGACGGAAAGAAAGAGAGCAACGAATAGACAAAAAAAAAACAAAAGAGCAAATATAAAGGAACATAGGGGGCTACAGGTGAAGGAGGGAGTTGTTAATCTGCCGTTTTATAGCTGTGTGTTGTGTCGTCACACAGTTGTGTGTTTCTGTGTCTTGTGGTGTTCTGCGTTTTGTTGTTGTTGTGTGCGCTGTTGTTGAGGCTGACAGCCGTAGGTGGGTGAGACAGTGAGGCCACAGTCTGCGATGCCACCTGTACTGTCTGCCACATACACACCACACAGAGAGGACCTGCTGGCTGTGGATGAGTCAGAGAGTCAGAGAGAGAGAGTCAGAGAGAGAGAGAGAGAGAGAATATGCAAATCAGTGCTTACTCTCCGGTTTTACTGTTTAACTAAGAAGAGGGACCTTCCCAGTGGTTTATACTTTCAAACCCTGGAAAAAGTCCAAGTCAGTAACGGCCATACACAACACACACACACGCACGCACTTACACACACACAAAGGCCTCATTGTGCTTGACCCCGCATGAAGAGCAGGCATGTCAAAGTTGCGCGTCATTCCTAGGCAGTTGAGAAAGGCAAGTACATGGTAATGAGAAGCTCCATGGGAGTACACACGGAGCCCTACACACACACACACGCACACACACACGCACACACACACGCACACACACACACACACTCCCCTGAGCAGAGCAAGAGTCCTCACTCTCACTTTTCTGTAAGGTTTCCTATTGCCATGTGTTACTTAAACACACTATGGCAACTGAGGGCTGCGTTTCCTTTAGCAAGCCAGCTTATAAAAGTCCTCCATGTAAACCAACAACAAACCAAGGCCCACTGAAAGTGCCAGGACTATATATACCCCAAGCTCTTGTACCCTGCAGTTTGTACTATACAACAGGGGTCCTCAACCTTATTGGACCCATGACACCCCCCCATACACACACACACACACACACACACACACACACACACAAAGAAGTAATTAATATATGCTCATATGCAAAATTGCAACAGCCTATTTTTACTTTTTTTACTTAAAAAGGAGTCGCAGACATTCTCTAACATACATATAACATTAAATCTAAATCTAGGTTAATAATTAAAATAACAAAAAAGAAAATTTCACTGTGATATTGTGGCCCCAGGGTGTTCCTACCCCCCTGGTGAGAACCACCGCTATACAACACAAGGTAGAGAGAGTAAGCTGCGTGCTTCCACATCGCTCCCTCATAGATTATGACACGGTCCCTTTAGGCATAAACAGCTCGGCAGAGTATTTGGGGGTAAACACAAGGCTCCAACAGCTAAAGGGAGATCTTCTGGCAGATAGACCCTGGCTCAAAGAAAGCTGTACCGCCTGTGACAGACAGTAGTGAAAAGATACCTGACAGCTGCTCCTCACAGATCAGATTAGATTACAGGTACCACCTACACCTGTTTAAACATACCTTTGTGTTTGTGTGTGTAAAAAAAAAAAAAAAAAAAAAGGAGAGAGAGAGAGAGAGATTATAAACACTGAATCTATAAAGGCAGGTGTGAAACTAGTGATAAGAGCAAGACATGATTAAAGATAACGATTTATGTCTGAGCTTTGGAAGCACTATTACTAATTATTATAAGGAATTCATATGCCTGTTTCATTATAGGAAACCAGAGTTTCCAAAAGGGGTGTATTATCCAAATGTAAAAAAACAATCAACTGTGATAATGTCCATTTCCGCCACGTGAGCCTTATCTACAAGTTGATAATGTCATTTGCATGATTTGACGACTGCGGCTCACCTGATTAGGACAGAGATCATTACGCAGCACGTGCTATCCCACAGACACAACGCACACAGGCACCCACACACAATACACAACATATCCACAATGTAAACATCACTTCCCTTTGACTCTAGCCTGACATCTAGCGACACCGGGTGTAATAACACGCATGACAGATGCACTCGCTGACACGGTTGATGGTCGATACATTTCCAGTGAGAAACAATATGCAACCACCTACAGTGCTTGTACACAAACACCGACCGCGTCTAGCAGCTCCTTAAACCAGCCGCGGCGCACACGGCCCTAGATACTGCTGGCTCCCCTCGGCTCCCGGTGCGCGAGGTGTGTGGTTATGACGCCCCAGCTATGGAGAATTACCAGGCTCTTTATTATAGATAAACATTTACATTTTCGGGAGACTGGAGATGGCGAGTGATCATAACTTTTAGCAACATATACATAACATCATGTAGGCCTGTGTGTGTGTGTGTGTGTGTGTGTGTGTGTGTGTGTGTGTGTGTGTGTGTGTGTGTGTGTGGTTGGGGGAGGTGTTTGTGTGTGAGTGTGTCCTAATGCATAACTCACCCTCTTGCATCAGATTAATAATTGTTGCTTTTAGGGCAACGGAACTGTGTATGTATATCTGCCTATTGACACTTCCATAGCGGCCTATTTTAATGTTAACGCATTGTTATACATTGTTGTAAGAAATCCAAATGTAGCTATATTTAGCTAGCTACATTAAACTAATGTGGTTTTAAGAATATCCTTGAAGCTTTATGCGGAGAGTAAGGACACCGTGTTCCTTTAAATCACCCAGCTTGCCTTTCAGTAGAGTCTGACAAGAATGAGGTCAGACGCACCAATCCTCATTGCACGCGCCGATTATTATTGCCCGTTTTATTCAGCCAATCAGCGGCCCGCGGGAGGGGTTTCGAAGAAAAGCAGTATAGAGACAGTTGCTGATTGGCCGGTAGCTATTGCTTTTATAGCTTGGGAGGAGGATATAAAACAGCGTGGCTCTCGTTGTTATGTTTACAGTAACATACAGACCGCTCAGGAAACGGGAGACTATGAAAAAGCGCAGCGGCTCCATTCCACCACATGGTTCTCTTACTGCTCAGAGCAGCTGCGCAGACAGCCACATTCACTCAATAGAGTTACTCTGCTGCACACGGCAAGGTGCTTTCAGTGTTACAGGACGAGTTTTCAGCCGCACAGGCAGTTGAAAGTTACTCGAGCTGCCGTTAGGACTTGAGCTTGTTTTGTGCGTTTTTAAGAACACTGTTTCTTGCATCGAGAGTCGAGATACGGGCTCGGAAACCAGAAAAAGAAACAGGAGATAGTTGGAGGAACTTTGTAATCGCTGATCTGCCTTCCCAGAACACGTTTGCAACGAACAAAAGAGGAGTTGATGTTGTATTGGTACGCGCTTTTTGCGCACTTGAGTATTTAGACCAACATAGACACTGAGACGAAACGATGATCCAGCACATGAACCACACGGAGAGCGCACACGCTCTTTCTCCCGGCGGGGACTCCACAGACACGGGCGACATGGACTTGGAGATGGACGCCTCTCCTATCCCTGAATCCCCTTCCTCCGGGGAGCGGACCGACGTGGCGTGGTGTAAAACTCCTACGGGGCACATCAAGCGGCCCATGAACGCCTTCATGGTCTGGTCCCAAATCGAAAGGAGAAAGATTATGGAACAATCTCCAGACATGCACAACGCGGAAATCTCCAAGCGGCTGGGGAAGCGCTGGAAGCTGCTTAAAGACACGGACAAAATACCGTTCATACGCGAAGCAGAGCGACTCAGACTCAAACATATGGCCGATTACCCAGACTACAAGTACCGGCCCAGGAAGAAGGCCAAGTCGGTTAACGGAACCGGCAAGACAGAGCGAGGGGAGAAGAGCGGAGAGCGAAGCTCCAAGTCCACGGTGAAGAGAAGCCCCGCATCGAAGGGGGGGAGCAGGACGCACAAGTCGGCTGGCGTCAAGTCTCGCGCGCCAGGACAGGACTACGCGTCTACCGCGGACCACCATGCGCTTTTCAAATCCAGGTCCGTGTCAGGGGCCAGACAGATACCAGAGAAGCAGGCGAGGCGCGGCCACATGTTCGGCGGAGCGGGCAGCCTGGATAGCGGGCCTCCCTCTGTGGGAGTCCCGGCCAGTCCCGCGCTCAGCAGCTCGGCCGAGTCCAGCGACCCCCTCAGCCTGTACGAGGAGCAGAGCCCGGCGGGCAGCGAGTCGTCAACGGCACCAGCGCGTCTCCGGTACGCGCGTGCGTCCTCGCCGACGCCATCGGCCTCTCACTCCTCGGTCTCCTCCTCTTCCTCCGACGAGGAGTTGGAGGACGAGCGCGTCGACCTGAACCCGAGCCCCGGGTTTGAGGGCATGTCCCTGGGAAGCATGGGCTTCTCTGACGCGGAGCTGGACCGGGACATAGACTGGAACTTTGGCGAGTGTGGGGCGGGCTCTCACTTTGACTTCCCCGACTACTGCACTCCCGAGGTCAGCGAGATGATTTCAGGGGACTGGCTGGAGTCCACCATCTCCAACCTGGTGTTCACATACTGACAGGGCCGTGCGAGACCCGACCCCCGTCCTGCGTTCATAACAATATTGCCCCGGCAGGCAGATGCGTGCCAGACCGAAATATTTGCCGCCATTCTTTCACTAAACAAGGGAGAGTGAGACAAGGAGAAAGCGGCCCTAAATGCGCGTTGAAGCGCGGGTATACGCGCGATTCCTGCTGACAGACTTGGACTGTAACTAGCTGCTGTGTGCGGCGCACAGGACGCGCAGGTGGGGAAATGCTTAGCTTGCGTTTGGACACAGAGAAGGAGTGAATGTAAGCAGAGACACGCCTATGCGAGCAGCACACGGACTCGTGAGATATTAAATCCAATCCGCAGAGGATAGGTCTGTTCACGCGGAGGGCTGAGACTGAACTACGAATATTTATGTTGTTTAGGCAAAGAGGACATTTGGATAGCTGGCCATTTTTGGGGGTTTTCCTTTTGTTTGATATAACCAATTCACATTGACCATCAAGTTGATATTCAGGTGTAGTTTTTTCGAGCTCCAAATATTTCAATATGAACACGCATGCTCTCCCAAGGGGAGGATTTCGTTGTTGTTGTATGCGTAAAAGTGTTCATTGCTGCGTACTTACGCAATGTGTGTTACCATAGAACACAGTTCACTATCACCAGCTTCTCCTTCGACGGCAGGACTTTTAAAAAGACTCAAAGTGTCAGAATCTCATTCTGAACCTTTTACACTCAGTGCACAATTCAGGACCAATGTTCCCAACGCGCATACTTTCTGCCTAGTGCATCAACTTTGTAGTTCCTCTGTGTCAAATGACGTTTTTATATTGATGTATTTATACCGGCCAAACTTTTTTATACTTCGAAGTATTGTTCTCGTACAGGTCTCGTTTGTGTGTGCACATACACCTCTCTGTATCCCGCGCGGAAGGGCTTGAAGTGTATCTTATTTAAATGTCAACTTCTCTCACTTTTAAGGAGACTGAGTGTGTCATGATTTTCTACTCGTATTTTTGTATAAAATCTATAGAGGGGGTTGACGAGTGGGTAACCTAAGGCGTTGCTCTTCGATTCTTCAATGTTTAGAACCACACAGGGGCTTCTTCGGCACAATCTGACCTCACGCAGTGTTTACAATATTTACCAACATGCCTCTTAAAGGCGCAGTGACTCCATATCACCAGCCAAGTAAACAAAACGTCGCCGTGGCCCCGGTCTGCACATAGACCGTTCTGAGCGTAAGAGCCAGAGAGTCACCGTTGGAGAGCTAATACCTCTGTGTTGTTATTAAGATAAGTTTTATTTAAACCACTGGATGGAATTTTACACTCATTCCGTTTGCCTAGACTTGGAGGGGAGGAGACGTATGAAGTGCTTCATCTGTTTTTGCTCAAATTGCATAAAAATGGTATTTAACCTTTCTGTACCTGTTGGCTAAGTATAGCAGGCTAATTGTTTTCCTATATTATGGCATGGCAAATAGCATTTGTATTTCAGATTCAGGTCTATGTAGCTATAGCTGTTGTGTTTAAGATTTTTAAAAGAATAATAACACGGAGATATTTATGTATACTGACTGTATTATAAGCAAAGATTGTGTGTTTTATGTATGATTATGATCAACGACAGGCACTAGAGCGATTATCTTTCAACATCCCTGTGTCGAAGATGGTTGTGGTCTGGGAGTTTGTTTTCTTTTAACCTTCAGACATCTTCTCTCTTGTCTTTTTTTTTTTCCTTTCTCATTTGTGCAATATGCGGTGTATGACCATGTTATGTCCAATCAAGCCAATATCATTTGATGTTTAGAATTCAAAACCAGCCAATGTTTGGGTGAATCACTGCCTCTCAGACCTCTGTATAGATTGTCGTTTTTTTTTATTATTTTGTTTTTTCCAAGAAGGAAATAAAATCAGCTGGAACTGAAAAGTGAAGAGTGCGTCTGAGTGTGGTCTCATAGAAACGCTACAATAAATCCAACCAGTTTACTGTCAGAGCAACACGGCCCCAATGACATTAGAGCTAACTGCAGCAGACCGACTGAAAGTGAAAACCACGTTTAACAATAGGCGCTTCATGATCACGTGCCCTCTTACACAGACCCCATCTGATGCACTGTGAGCGCGCACGCGCGCGTGTAGATAGGTAAGTGTTCAGCTGCAGACTGTGAATCAATAGGAGTGATGTCGCCCCGGGGGGGGGGGGGGGGGGGGGGGGGGGGGGGGGGGGGGGGGGGGGGGGGGGGGGGGGGGGGGGGGGGGGGG
>JAOEHI010000003.1:3212483-3229388 GCA_025447815.1 Percopsis transmontana
CATAACTCGGGGTGGCATATCCAGAGATTAACAAAAACATTAGACCAAAATATAAACCCCCCCCCCCCCCCCCCCCACACACACACACACACACACACACACACACACACACAGATGGGGTGTCAGACAGTATCATAGCCAGCATGAGACCAGCCAGGCTTACAGGGAACAGTGTGACAGAGGAATGGAGGAGAGGGAATTAGGGAAACAATGGCAAACAGGATGGCTGAATTAGTAGAGGTCACCCTCCACACAAACACACGCACACACAAACACACACAGGAAAACAGAGAAGACAAATTAATGTGTCAAAACGGCTACACCTGTACAACTGGCAAAGCAATGTAGGCCATTTGGTTTATAAATTACTGTGAACAAATATACAGTACACACACACACACACACACACACACACACACACACACACCTACATTACGAGTGGCTGGGAAATGGGTCTGCTCTGTCTAGCTAGCACATAGCATGTACTTTAGATAAACAACGACCTGGTCACCTGGTTTGATTGTTATTAAGAAGGCTTGTAAAATCGAGGAAAATACCCTTAGACCCCAGAGGGTCAACAGCTATGTTATATACTGTATTAAGGAACAAAATGACCTCCAGTAGGAACCCAGGGCCCACCACACCAGCGTAAGGTCTGACGATGGGTCTGAGGATTTCATCCCGGTACCAAACAGCAGTCATCTGTGAAGAGAACAGGGCGCCAACGGCGGACCTGCCAATTCTGGTGTTCTCTGACGATTCGCCAATCGAGCACAGGTCCCACTAGAGGACGTCTGGCCCTCGTGCCAACCTTATGGAGTCTGTTTGGTCAGAAACATGCACACCAGTAGCCCGCTGGAGGTCATTTTGTAGGACTCTGGCTGTGCTCTAACTATACCGGTCCTGCTGCTGGGTTGATGCCCTTCTACGGCCCTGTCCAGCTCTCCTCGCATCTCCTCCCATGCTCTTGAGACTGTACTGGGAGACACAGCAAACCTTGCGACGGCACGGATGGATGTGCCATCCTGGAGGAGCTGGACTGCCTGTGCAACCTGAACGGGCTGCAGGTTACCGCCTCTTATATTTGTGTTTGTAACGTAGACTGTGGTCATAAAGCTTATCACAAGTCTTCATGTTATTCTGTAACACTACGGGAGCAGGGGTAATCACTGGCTATCGCTATACATTCGGAGACAGAAAATTGATTTACGCAACACTTATTTTACCACCATTCTGCCACCTACTGGATAAACAAGGTTTTATACCTTATTAAAACGTGACAGATACGTTTCAAATTTGTCTGGTAAAATAAATTCTACACTGGACCGGCAAGAAAAAAATCCTAGCAGAAACCCTGGTACACACACTGTAGGCAGGTAGTCATACACATACATTAGGACAGGTAGGTAGATAAACAAACAAACCAATCCAGTACATACACTGTGTGCAGGTACAGACAAGAACATAACACAGGTGTGAATAAAACACACCCACAGTACACACACCATGCCCAGGCATATAGTATAACACAGGCAGGTACAGTAGCATACACACACACACTCACAAAGTCTACCTGATCGTATGTGTCAGCAGAACAGAGGTACAGTAGGAGGCTTAACATACCAGGTTTGAATCTGATTAGACCCGATCTGTTGGTACACGTTCCCTCTGGGAATATCATGATCTGGAAAAACACACAAAAAAAAAAAAAAGCATTCCACTTATCTAGCCACCCATTGTCCTAAATTAGCCTTCAACTATGTGAGAAATGTTGTGGACTGTCAGTTTGGCTTATTTTATATTTCACTATTTCCTCAGTAGGACTAATAGTCAGGACTAAAAGTGTTGCCATTGTTGTTTTGGATGTGGTGGTGGTGGTGGGGTAAGGGGGGTGGTGAATTACACAGATGTTTCTTTGTAGGGAACAGTGAATGACTGAATGGTTTGGAACACAACCATTGTCCTTAAGCCAGCATTGGCCAAAGGCTGGTCCAAACACTGCAACCTGAAACGGGCGCGTAACCAGTCGTGTGTGTGTGCACATTACCTGTGGCCACTCCCCTCTCGAATGGGATCGCCTCTTTATCTCATCCACCGTCTTTCTCCGAGAATGCTGGTCAGAGCGGAACACCAACACGGGTCTGATGTAGCTGATCAGAGCTGGAGAGGGAGAGACAGAGTTCATTTTCAACACGAGTGGAAACTTGTTAAGAACTCTCGGGAAAGTCAGTTAGTGAATTCGTCAGGTTTAATGCATTACTGGGACAGATACATGGTTAGAACCTACTGTCTTCAACTTGGTTTTATCCTCCTCTGCATCTTTGGGTAGGAGTAACAAGAGCGTAAAGGATTAAACCAGCACAGATCTATACACTACAAGTAAAAGCTCTGTAGATAAATGAGTGGGATTGAGTAATTCAATCCGATTAGAAAACGAGAATCCTAACAGAAGAACTGTAATTGTCAACTGATTAACCATTACGGACAAGTAAGAGGTGTGCGGGTGTGGCAGTTGGTTGGTAAAAATACTATATCAAGGGCCTGAAATGAGCCTTTGTAGTTTCTGTCACATGATGAGGATGTAAGACCACAACACCGAGCCCCGCTAATGCAAGCAGGTGAGTGACAGCTCAGCTCAATCACCAACTAGCTACAAGGAACGTCGGCCAATAACGGCTATGCCAATTTAAATGTCGATCCACACCCACCAAAAAAATAAAAAACAGGAAAAAACAAACAAACATTTTAGGTACATCATGGACCAACACTTAAAGCTTTAAAATTATTATTTATTATATAAATAATAACTTCACTACTCACTGCCCCAAACCAGAATGCTCTTGCTCTCCAGTTTGGTGACGATCGAACACATCGTCATGGTGACGGGAATGGCGTCGAAGTAAGACGAGTGCGGTGCCACGGTGAGAATGGGCGCCTCGCTGGGCATCACCCGCTCCCCTTTCACCTTGATCCAATGGAAGCCCCCACAGAACCACATGGCCCGCATGATAACGCGGAGTGACAGGTCAACCAGCCTATCAGGGGACACACGGAGGTTAGATGGACGTAGGATCCACCTCTGTTACAACAGAATACCTTTCTGTCACAATCTGTTTTGTACAATCAGATCACATGCAAAGCCAAATAAGTCTGCATCAACGGTGCATCTAGAGCCAGTTACATGCAGTATACAGCAGAAAGAGTCAGTTCACAAAACAGCTTCCATTAATACCGTCGGATATGATGCTAACATTAACTGTAACAATAGGGCACTTTGATTTAACACACACACACACACACACACACACACACACACACACACACACACACCTTCTCCACCATGACTGTGGCTCCATGGTGAACTCTGAGCGCCCCAAGGAGGCTGTGAAGGCGAACGGCCAGGCCAGCAGCATGAAGAAGGCCACAAGCAGCAACCTCACTGGGAATACAGTCACTGACATCACCCCTATCTGGACGACAAGTGAGGGAGAGATATGGCAGATTTAAACTTGCGCAATTCATATCTCTAATATGTATTCTTTGAGAACAATAGCTGAAATATGTTAAAACTAATAAAAAAATAAAAATAGATACGGACTCCTTTTCTTTTCCCAAAAATGTACAAACCATCTTATCTGACAGAGGGGCTTTACAAGTTCCCCAATTCCAACGGACCCCACAAGATAAACGTCACTCACGCACACAATGATTTGCTATCTGTCCCCACATTCCTCTACAGTTGACGGATATGCCCGCGTGTTTTTCTAGGTGGGAAGCAGATTGAATCACCCACCCCACCCCTCCCCTCCCCTCCCCTCCCCTCCCCTCCCCAGTTAGGGCAGAGCAACTAGACATCCATCACCAGTGGACACGTGACTAGTCGTACCCTCCTCCCCCAGCTTTCTGGTTAGCCCACAGGGGGAGCGCAGCCTCCAGGAGCCTAGCTACAACGGCTCTTGTATAGCAACATATAGCTCTGGCTTGTTGTTGAAGCCAAGAGGTGGGGTTATATAAAAGCAGGGAATACACAGTAGAGCAACATGTATTGAGGCCTTCCTACTCAGGGTGAACAAAACCGTGGATGACTGTGACATACAAGCGTATGACTCACATTTTACCATGCAGGCACATGGCTGACACTCATAAGCAACGTGTGAATGACAGCAGCACTGAGTAAGCCTCGACTTGTTCACCAGAGCTCCGGGCAAATTAAAAATATGTGCGAAAAGCAGAGAGTGCAGCGCTTCAAAATGCGCCAAGGCCATAAACAAACCATAAACTTATACGAAAAGGATGTTGCTCACGGTAAGGTATTAGCATTACGCTAAGCCAGTCCTGCACAATGCTAACTTCTAACGGAGCTGTCATGCCTTTTCTCTTATTTCATACTGAGGAGTGCGTGTGTGTGTGTTTACAGGGTCTGTAAGTCAGGGCCACCAGTTTATTTTTTGACTGTGACATCTCAAATTCTCTTCCCCTGCCATTCATCATCCCCCACAACCACCACCCTCATCTCCACCTCTCTATTGTTCTCTCCGTCCCTCTCTGTAACCTCTCCTGTTTTACAGTAATCTGCAGTCCCAAAGGAATTCCTCCATCCCTCCTTCCATCCCTCCAGTTCTCATGATGTCTATTCGTTCAGCTGCACATTGATCTACGCCCTCCATCTCTCTAGCCTCCATCTTCAACCCCCCCACGCTGTCCCAGGTGCAGGCCGCAGGCCCTGGATTAATAAATAAACAGTAACGGGAATGATTTACAACGCTCCAACGCCTCCCCCATCCCCGTTACTGATGCAATGTGGACTCGACCAGCTAAATGAATCCATCTGGGAGGGTCCATTGACATATTCCATGTGGTGTGGGGGGGGTTAAGGGTGATTGGGTCTTGCCTGTGGACTGGTAAGGGGGGGGGAGGCATTAATATGTGAATTAATTAAAATGTGAATGAGAGAAGAGGGCAGGATCAACATTGTGCAGCTCTGTTTTGATGTGTTTTGTGTGGCAAGGGAAAATCTAGAGCCATGTTTGCTGTACACCAGACGTGTTTATTAAAGAGCAGTGCAGCAGTGATTTTCTTGGTACTGCTCAGCACTAACAGAACTAGCAGAACAATCTGAGTGATGCTTTATTTGACAATACTCTTTGGCCGGCTTTGGGTGTGCAAGTCGCAAGAATCACCCCTAAATGTGGGCACTTGGTAAAAGTGTAACCAATGATGTGGTGAAAGTCAAGTTGAGAAAGCAGAAGTACCGACTATGCTCGGGCCATGTGACCCTACTCGTTTAGTTCATGGCTGGAGGAGTGCATGGCTAGGGCTTGTACTGGAGAAGATGTCCAGTATGGGTAGTGCTCCTAACGGGTACTTCTACTGGACACTCGATTAAGATAATGGAGCAGATACGTGGTCAGTGCTTTTTTAGTGGAGCAGATACAGGGGCAGTCCTTCTATTGGCTGAGCCAGGTTCCTCCACCTCAGCCTGGTAGAAAGAGTGGGTGAAATATTCAGGAGATTCTGGAGAGCCACGACAGATCCACCGTCTCCTGGCACGCCCACACCCACACACACACGTGTATGTGTCTGCAAAGGGCATGGATTACCTCAGGCCACAGTTAACGCAGGGCCTTTCCCTCTCGCTGTAAACAACAGTACACAGTTTGACCCTCACATTTGTACACTTTAAAAGTTAAATGCATCAATGTGGTGCACTCGGAGCACAATTAAGAGGCTAGAAGAACTTTGTGCTCTTGTAAAAAATTTTGTGCTCTAGTAAAACCATTTAATCATAAACACATTATATAGATCTGAATGGTGAGCTTGCTCAGCTTTCGGTAGGTGACCTGGTGGAGTTTCCACCATGCCAAACGGTCAATGGCATTTCATCACAAAAGGTTGGGGACAGTTTTTAAATCTTCTTGTAATCACTCTTTGGTTCTCTATTCAGTGCACACACACACACCATCTCACGTTGGTTCGTCACCGGTTAGAAATGTGGGATCAGCACTGCTGTGTATTTCACTAGCTGAACTAGTATTCAGCTCACACTGCTAATCTTAAAAATAAAAAAAATGTCTAAGAAGACAAAAGCCTGGGGGCTTTAGTTCACACTTAACAGCGCACACACACACGGCTCAAATGCCTATGGCATTCAGGGGAGTGGTGTTTTCTTCATGTGCACTTGAGCAAGTATACTTGTACATGTGTGTCCCAACATGTGGCAGATATAGAGGGGGAAAAACAACAAGACAGGTATAGTGGGAACAGAGAGGCAGAGACACACGGTACAGTTTACCCCCAATAAACCCCCAATAAACCGTCCACTTTGATTAGACGCTGACAGAACTAGTTAGACTCGTCTATAAAACATAACCCAACAACATCCACAGAGAAGACCAAGAATAACACGGTCGCATACGGTTTTACAAGTATGGTTTGGGGCAGATGAGTGCTCGCAAAACAACAGGAGCGAACACGGGGCTAAATGCCCAGACCAACCACACACTCAGTACAAGCATAATGGCCAGCTTCCTGACGCCTGCGCTGTGTCTGAGGTTCTGAATGCATGCAGGCATCCTTTACATAAGGGATATACTGATGGGGCTGGGTTATTACACTTCCTCCACTTGTGTTTGTGTGTGCCTGTCGTGTTGTGCGTTAGCAGTGCTGTTGCCCTTAGACCACGCTCAAGACCAACCCTGAGAACTCATCGACCTGCCGATTGATAAATGACAAGGGGATTCAGTCATGACTGTCAATGAGATATAAATGAGGGGTCAGGGGAATAGAAATCCATCCATTGATTTCTGCCATTTGCTACTGATCCCAACAGCTACAGTCAACCATGTGCAAGAGCTCCACTGTCGATCAGTAGCTATAGGCTACTTCACCTATAGTGGCACTACAACATAACTTGGTCTGGCAAACTAAGTTCTGTTCTTATGTGTTTTCGGCGCACATCATGTGAGCACATTTCCCTTTTTTTACAATCACCCAGTTTACTGCAGTGTAAACGTGTTCGCGTAACCTACAGTGTGCGTGTGTTTGGGTGTTAGCGTGTGTTTGTGTGTTTTTGTGTGTGTTTGGGGAGGGGGGGGGGGGTGACAGACAGAAATGTGAAAGTCATGAGTTTCCTAATGAAGCATTAGCCTAAAGTACATTACATTATAACCCACTGCTGGCAGTTGCAGATTTGAAAACCAAATTCCAACGAATGACATGCAAATGTGGTCAATCAAGATCTGCAATCTGATAGAAGAACATTACAACTGTAAGAACATTAGCTTACGGATAGTTTGACTCAAACCCTAGAGTGGCACAATTTGTTAAACACATAAGCCTATGTCATCAATAGATCTGGGTCTGGGAAGAAGCAGCTGTTCAAAAAGCATTGCGAAAACACACCATGGGAAACTTGCAGAACAGGGAGTGATACAAACGTGTGTGACTGGCTTAAAATGCTTTCCTTTCCCATAGCTTATGGCAAAAAAGAACGACTCAAGTCGCTGGATAAGTAGGTATTTGAGTGATTTAAGTTAAATATCTTAAATGTATATCTTCTGTCTTACCTTGATTTTATCTGTCAGGGTGAATCTTAATTCGTGAACGAAAGGGTTTCTCATCGGCGGATCCAACTCTGTGGCCGCATCCACAGCGGAGGTTGACAACTTCATTGCTGAAGAGGCTTGCGTGCAAGCAGAAGCCAAGCAAAACGTGTTTGTTTACTGAAGCGAATAAAGAATAGTCTCTGGATTCAAATGAGTTGTGTTTCAGTATAGACAGTGTCGTCTTCAACCTTTCCGTTTTACCCCCTTCTCTCTCTAGTCCTTTTTCTGACATGCAAAGAGAGATCTTGGGCGGAGATTGACACCGCTGAAGAACGGGAGAATGCATGTCTGCGCATGCGTAAAAGTGACCTCCACCCACCCATCTAACACACCCCCCAAATACACATGCACGCACTAATTATCAACAAGAATGACTAAAGTAACCTCTTTGGTATCTGTACTAATATGTATATTTTTTTAATTATATAGGTGTTTTAATTTTGTTCCATTACTTTGAATACAGTAACCACTTATCACCACTTATCAAAATAAATGGACGCACTGGGACATACACACACTGACTCCCATCGGATGAAAGTTCCAGTCCCAGTGGAATTGTGTTTAAGATGATGGAGTGATTGGCTTAAAAGCGAGCATTTGAAGATGAGCTTCCTCTTGAACCACCCGCTTTTGAACAGGACGTTGACATGAGATGCATTTGAAGTCCATTTCCTAGATTTACCGCTATTTGCAATCTTAAAATCATCGTGGCATTGGCGCTATCACTTCCCTTGCGTTATAAAACGCATGCGAGGGAAGCAGGCGGGCCCATGGGTGTGAAAGAGTCATGAGTATAATGGCCTCAAGTAATGCCAAGGATTAGATCAATGTCCTGGCAATCTTCTGTGCGCATTTCCTCGTTCTTTCTCGTTTTATAAAAAATTATAAACTCATTTGTTTAGAGACAGCACAAAGGTGGTATTGAAAACTGAAATATTTTTAACACCGAGTAGCCTAATTGGGAAACTGCATTATATTACTGTGTGAAACAACTGTGACTTAGGCTGTTATGTTATCAGTTGGGGGCGCTCAGTGTAACAAAGGATTTGGCGCCCTCATGCGAACTTTTAAGGAATTGCACCAATGGCAATTTATTGACTATCTTCGGTCTTTTTCTTCAAATGTACTTGAAACTATATAAAGTATATTGTCCGCACATATAGGATGTGGAATATAGTATACCATATACACTGAAGGTATATTCAAGACCAGACACTACAACGTTTGAGCACTTACATCAAATAGGTAAGTCAAGCATTTTATTTGGGTAACAAATCAAGTTGATAAGGTCCCACACTAACAAAACAACTCCATTTTACTCTCTCAATATTATCATCCTTGTCTCTGTTTGTGTCTGGGATTTGTCTTGCAGAACACAAACAAGTGTCCCCTTCGCCGCACAATGAAACAATCTTTGCAGCGCCTTTTTAGCGCAGTCTTGGTTTTCATTCCCGCACACAGTTGGACAGAGGCGAGGTGCTGACCCGCTCCCAGAAGGGGTGTTCGGCAGTGGCCAGAAGATCCAGTTATGGGTGGCCGGTTAACCCTGATTGGCCATGTTAGCAACCTACTCTGAGCTGTGGCGAGTGTAGCGAGACATCTGTAAATTCTGTCTGTAGGTGATGATTTGCTTAGGGTGAGATGGGTCATCTGGGCCAGTTGGCGAGAAATGGAACATGCCAGTTGTTTTAACAGTAGGGGCGCCATCTTGTTAAAATCTGCAAACAAAGATGACTATAATTATATGACCTTAAGTATTACAAAGCACAACCAACATGTACACAACCTTTATAGTCACCATATTCTAGTTCTCCTACTCTGCACCCTCGCGCAAATGCTGAAATGAAACAGGCCGCTGGGGGCTTTAAAAAAATACTCACCATTACTAACCCCATCCAATAATACCAGCAGAACCCCCACTCGAATTATTACAGCAGTATTAGAATGATTGGTATCATGCTATGCTTGTAAGGCGAGGGTGCAAATACATGTATATTATTGATGAATTGCATCCTCAACAATACCATTATTTGTAAAGTCACATGCCAAAGAGGCATGTGAAAAGCAGGCAGGCAGGCAAAGAGGCATGTGAAAAGCAGGCAGTTTAGCGTGTAGGCTTTCAAGGCCAAATGTGAAAGCGTCTATAATGAGACTATATCGTGCCTTAATAAAATCATGTCGCATTATACAAACGACCACAAACCTTTCTATCTGCAGGAGGACTGAAACAGGGATATGCCCCTGAAAATTGCGTTTTGTTTGTCAAAACACTACCGCAATGTGACTCTTCTTCGTGCATGGGCCACAGACTTCCGGTCTTTGACGTAGCAGCGAGGTGTCATGTAACGGTAATACTGGGTCATAATACCTGTCTCGTTATACAAAATATAAACACTAATAATTCATAAACGAACAACATACACGATCTTATTATATATCCACTGAAATTAAATGTTTCGTTTAGTCTATGTTTGCCCATATATAAATACTTTTGATGTGTACTTCTAGGACCGTGCAGACGCCGAAGAAGAAGACTTCCTCTGCCAGGCATCCTGGGAAAAACAGGCTGTAAACATGGCGTCCTCAGCGGGTAGGATTCTGTCCTTCAGTAAGAATGCTAAGGTGCTGGTTTCACCGTTCAGATTGTCTGCTGTTCCTGCACACAGGTACAGCTTGGAGGTCTCCCCCACAGGAGAACCAGTCACCCACACCGGCCAGGTGAATTTTTACCGTAGAAGCCCGTCATGCACCGGTCTGAAGGTCCACAGCTAGCAGCGTTAGCCTTGTTGTATCAGTTAGTTCTGACTAGTTAATACAGACTGGTAGTGTGTTGACAGCGTCGTTGCTGGTTATCTCCTTAATAAAATAAGACTGAATTAATATTATTTAATTTGTCATCTCCAGGTGTTCGATGAGAAGGATCACAGGAGAGCCAGATTCGTTGGGAGACAGAAAGAGGTAAACGGGGAGAAGAATTAAGAATATGCATATTATTTGCAGTTATGATTAACCGCCCTATTAGGTCCCAGGTCTACCAGGATACCAACGCCATAACCACGAAGCCGTCTGAAAATGTTATACTTCTTTGTTGTCTGCTTCTGGCGCACCAGAGACAGAACTGTACCCGAACTGTCTGGTTGTTTTGATACATTTATTGTACGCTCAACGGCCACTTTATTAGGTAGGCCTACCTTCAGAACCTTGCCTTCAGAACTTCCATGAATCTTTGTGGCATAGATTAAACAACGTCCTGGAAACATACCTCAGAGAATTTGGTCCATATTGACGTTTTAACATCACGCAGTTGCTGCAGATTTGTCGGCAGCAAATCCATGATGCAAATCTCCTGTTCCACCACATCCCAAAAGTGTTCTATTGGATTGAGAACTGGTGACTGTGGAGGCCATGTGAGTACAGTGAACTCATTGTCATGTTCAAGAAACCAGTTTAAGTTGACGTGAGCTTTGTAAAAAGGTCCATTATCCTGCTGGAAGTAGCCATTAGAAGATGGTTACACTGTGGTCATAATGGACATACAGAGGCAACAATACAGAGGTAGGCTGTGGTGTTTTTTAAATGATGCTCAATTGGTACTAAGGGGACCAAAGTGTGCCAAGAAAATATACCCCACACCATTACACCACCAGCAGCCTGAACCATTGATACAAGGCAGGATGGATCCATGTCATGTTATTTACACCAAATTCTGACCCTACCATCTGAATGTCGCAGCAGAAATTGAAACTCCTCAGACCAGGCAACGTTTTACCAATTTTCTGTTGTCCAATTTTGGTGGGCCTAGGCAAATCTCAGTTTCCTGTTCTTAGCTGACCTGAGTGGCACCTGGTTCTCCTCTGACCTCTACCATGAACAAGGCATTTTCGCCCAGAGAACTGCCGCTCACTGGATATTTTCTCTCCCAGTAGATCAGCACTTCCTGAAATACTCAAACCAGTCCGTCTCACACCAACAACCATGCCACGTTCAAAGTCACTCAAATCACCTTTCTTCCCCATTTCGATGCTTGGTTGGAACTTCAGCAGATCGTCTTAACCATGTCTGCATGCCTACATATATTGAGTTGCTGCCACGTGATTGGCTGATTAGATATTTGCGTAAACGAGCAGGTTGAAAAGGTGTACCTAATGAAGTGAGTGAATGTTGTAGCTGTAACGCCATGGAAACCATAGTGTATTACAGAGAACTGGAAACGCTCCACTAGCCCACCTTTAACCTGACTGCTTATTTGTGTTACAGGTGAACAAGAACTTTGCCATCAGGCTGGTGGCAGAGGAGCCAGTGACTGACCTCGAAGCCAGGGTGGTGTCCTGTGATGGAGGGGGAGGAGCCTTGGGTCACCCCAAGGTCTACATCAACCTGGTAGGTGGGTGGGGGTGCTGAATAGACTGAAGGCTTGATGGACTGAATGAAATGCTGCATCATGCGTCACCCCTGCCAATACCACCATTGTCTCTGCCATGTGCCGTTTGACAGATTTGTCTCTCTGTCTGCAGGATAAAGAAACCAAAGTAGGCACTTGTGGCTACTGTGGATTGCAGTTCAAGCAGAAACCTCATCACTGAGATGCTTTGTCTCTCCTCTCTGTACATTATCTTTAAGGTCAATAAATTATATACACTAGACTGCGTGTCTTTTTTTTCCCACTAAGCCTTTTGCATAAAAGGTGTGGGTGTACATTTCAAAACAACCAATGAATAATGAGTTGATGAGTCGGTGAGAATAGTGACTTTTGTCAACTGAATATTGTACATTTTGATTTTAACTGGAAAGCACACAGTATTTGCATAGTTGTGAATTTGCTACATGCAGTCATCTGTCAAAAAAAGCCTATAGTGGAACCCTCCAATAATTGAACTCCGGAAGTACTGTATTTTCTTCATAGGAGGTCCAGGTGTAGTTCCCTCGATGTCCAGCAGAGGTCAGCAGTGTCCTACAGCAGTGTGAACTCATGAGCCCAGCGAAAAGATATTGATAATAGCTACGCTGCACGTATTCTTGGCTGCGTACATACACTAGAACACAGCTTGCTCTTAATTGAGCTGCTCTTTGTGAATGATGCAGTAAAACTGCCCTTGATTGGCATTGAAGTGGGATTATCCTAGGCGGGTAGGCCAGCTTCATATTTGAGTTTGCACTCGCTGCATTTTTAGCATACATTAGCCTACTGTACTGTAAGTGGTGTTAGTGGTTTGGAAGTGTTCTCGTGAGTGAGGAGGAAAGTAAAACTGATATGTGCTCCATGTATGAGGAGATCTGAGAGGGCCTTGGAATTCCTGGTGCATCAACCCTCTGTCTGCATGGAGTCTGCTCATCCAAGCTTGCAAGGCAGTCGGGGGGGGTTGGCCTCAAACACATCTTGCGGAACAATACATGTTTGAAGAAGATCATATATATATTTCATCAGGCTTATTCTCCGTGGACCTCTGCATGCCAAATTGGCCCGCGCTCGAATCAGGCTGAAGACGGGGGTCTATAGCCTGTCCTGTCCCCGGTGAAGCAGCCAGTGGAACTGCAGTTTTCCACACCACGGAGCTCAGGTTGGGAAGAGCAGTCGGGCTGATATAATTGGCCCTCGCGACTCCTGGAAGTGGGCCTTACACTGTAGTTAACCTCATCTATAGTCGGGTCCGTTCGGATGATTGAAAGGAAAGATGGGGCATTGTTAACAAGGCAAACAGCTGGCGGGCAGTGGTTCCCCTTTTAGCTGGCAAGACTGGCGGTCTGATATGTTGGAGAGGTGGCGCGTGACTGAGTTGTGGGCATCGCTAGGAACGAAATTCTTGGACTAACCTGAGCATATGAATGGTGTTGAATTAAACAGCACTTGTGTTAAATTATTCATTTCCTTTTAAACGCACCACACTGCGATGGATAAAAGTGTCATATAGACTGGTGTTGAGTCTTCAGATACTGTAACTGAAGTAGACTGCCCGTGTTAGCCTATTCCCAAGAAGACTCGGACAGAGTCGGACACCTGATTTGCAGACTGGCTCACGTATTCAGGTGTGGATTTTGTATTCACCTGGGGTACTTCAACTTATCCATATCATTTAGCCTTGTATTGGATCGTAATTGTTGTTTTGTGAATACCGATTCAACATATTGTGGACTGTTTGGATATCAGAACAAAAATAGGCCCAGGTGAGATTCTAATCACAGTAGAAACCCCCTCATGACTTCACAGAACACATAATGGAATTAAATGCCACCAAAATCTTTTAACACAATTCCCCTCCAAAACAATCGACACCAAACATCCTCCTGGTTGACTTAATTGGCCTATTAAAATGCTCCTCCTCTAAAATGTGTCATCTTACCGAACTGCAGGCTCGTTATGAAGCTCCCCTGCAGCCAATTATCTGAACCTTCTATTCTGGAAGTCACTGCGGCTAAAAGGGGGCTCACAGACAGACCTGGGAACAGTGTGTCCTCTTTTAACACGTATTGTTATTAAGGGGGGAAACAGAAAACTGACCTTTGGTCATTGTCTGGAGCTACTCAGCTCCACTTCAGAGTCGAATGACAGATCCCCTGACCTTTAGCATGGAAATAATGACTTGTTCTAGTGCCAGGCGCTACAGCTTGCCACAGGGAGCGAGACACCTCCATAGGCAGTTTTTTGGAGGAGACAGAGTTTGCACTCAGTGCTTTGATAGCCCCCGAAAAAACCAAAGTGTGTGGGACAGGACACAAGAGATTTCTCTGTGTATGCATGTGTTGGTCTGTGTGTGTGTGGGGGGGCAGATTGGCTTGCTGATATTGCCAATGCAAAATCCCAATATGCCATGACACAATAAAAAGGGTCGCAGATAGATTTAGTATTTAGCAGATAGGCCTACTGGTTTTACTAAGTGCGAGCATTGGGAAGTATGCACGGGTGAGTAGGAATAGGAGCAGGTATAGGGGTTTGAAACTTAATTTTTATCCTAACCACACCTGAGGGGCAACTGCAGCTCCAGTATAACTAAACTCTTAGCGCGTATAAGGAACTAAGTTAGCCCTGAGGACAGCTGATGTTATTCTTCTAACAGAATGTGTTTACTTACTTCAGCAGTACGACCTCTTCAGCTATGGACAAATGCTCTTATTGTAAGTCTGCTAAATGTTCTAAATATAAAGTCTATTGTGACCTACGGCAAACAAAAAGAGATTATTATATATTATGCAGCAGATTTGAGGAACTATATTGACACCAAAAATATTGCAGGCCATTTCCATGCGGGAACCCCCCGCTAAAGAGGTCTGGCTAGGCCTTTAGAACCCAACCTATGGGGGTTACACGTTGGTGCGTGTAGAAAAAGTGCTCCGCCCCTGTCCCCTTAGAGCGTCTGGGCACACCACTGGGGTTAGGCATCATAGTCCCAGACAGGCCCTTGTCAGGGATCAAACCCCGGACCTTGATGCACGGAGTTCAGCCTGCCCTGCCCCCTAGCCCATTACCATAATACCAAAGCATGTAGGCCTAATTCTCCACGGTTATTGTCCTCTAGCTAATGGCGTATTCTGTGTGGTGTGCTATACCGCGCTCTGTTGAACGTCCCTTCGGACGCAAACACAAACGGGGTGGTGTGACAGACGCGCGAACAGTGGCACTAACAGCCCCCCCCCCCCCCCGAACCCGTAAGGGACGTGGTGCGGCCTAATCACATCACACCGCGTTGTCGGACAGCCTGCCGACAAGCTTGTTGTTTGCGTCTGAGCCGACCGAAGGGAAGGCGCAGGTCGAGGTGGGACGGCGGGGAGAAGGAGAGAGAAGAAGGTCAGGGGACGGGTGAGGAAGGGAGTGGGCTGGCGGGACGCTGGCAGGAAGGAAAGGTGCGGGGGGAAAAGTGGGGCAAGATAAAAAGTGTGAAAAGGACAGGTGAGGGAGAAGACGCACGTGCAAAAGTCAAGTTTTCAGCACAGCTCCACCACCATCCAAAGAAAATGACGCCTTGGATGAAAATGAAAAAGTAGTCTGCACTTTAATAAGGTCAAGATCCTTCTCTAGCCAAAGCGACTTACAGTGAGCACAGTAACAGGTATTATGGAGCAGGTAGGGGTTAGACATTTTGCTCAATAGGTAGGCCAGGCTTGTTGTGAAATGAACCCATGACCTTTCGGGTAGGAGTTGACCCCCTTAACCACTAGAGTATCCTGTCAAGGTTCATTGACTGTTAAACGGAGCAAATGTCAAGCCTTTTTTCAGTTCCTTCATTTCCAATTAATGTTTATTTATGTTCCTCTGTGCATGGGGAACCCATAAATACTACTTAATCTCCAGGAAGAATTATTTGAAATGGCCTTGCAGCACTATTGTGGACCAAAACCCCAACACTGTAGCAGTCCGGTTACAGACAGTACTCTCTCCTCGCTGTGGCCCCGGGGGGACCCGGTCACGGTCCTCATAGAGAGCTGCCACTTAAAAGCTTCCGGCCTCACTTTGCACAGGGTCAACCTCTTACCTGACTGCCATTCACAACCCTTGTTGACAGCATCTCCTGCCTGGCTTGTAGGTTTCGTATCCCTCATTTGAGACAGGACAAAGGAGAATATAAACGCACATTTTCACCCTTATAACGGAAGCCTGTCCAGCAGTGTAGAGGAACGAGCAGAGGAAAGTAAACTTTACAGGGGAAAAAGTAGATGTCATTATTTATCATCTCAGATCTTACTTATTTATGAGGCAGAAACAGAATGAAATTCTCAGTTGAATTTGCCCTAAATTATTTAATCTGAAATGGTTAATTCCATACAAAGCCGAGGCCGATCCCTCCTCTGTTTTGATAAATACTTCATCACCATTCCTAAATCGAAAACAGAAAAACTGGGGTGAAAAAGTAGAATAACTCTCCAGACTGTTTTTTTCTAGCACCTTTTTGTACCAAAGAGTTGGTTTAAAATGTACTGGGAATCTTACTTTTGTGAAAATTTTTATTAATAATTTAGATTTACAAAAAGGTATTTTAAAGTATGATCTTATAATGGTTGCCTTTGTGTTCCCCCCATTACAGTACATAACTTATAAAAGGAGGTGCTTAGTGTTGAGTGCGTGTACCAGGTTGACTAACTGAAAAGAGGCCTAATGAAAAGGGATGCATCGCTGATTGCAGCTATATCTGGAACTGAGGTGGAAGTGGCATCGATTTAACAATTTAGCAGCACCCACCACTGTGTGTTTCCATTAGTCACGGCTGAATGGCCCCTGCTTCACTCCTGTCTCTTCCTCCACACACACACACACACACACACACACACACACACACACACACACACACACACACACACACACACACACACA
>JAOEHI010000004.1:35735-46746 GCA_025447815.1 Percopsis transmontana
TTATTTGTTTTGGTGTATAACCAAATGGTTCATAACTATTTTTTTCTTTTCACCTTCCGCAACGGTGTCATAAACACCCCCCCCCCCCCCCCCCACACACACACACACACACCCCACCCCCACCCCCCTGCGCTTTCCATCTGAGTGCACCTGGGCGCGGTGATGGAATGACCCAGACTTGATCTTTGAGGGCAACAAGCCTGATGGCTCCCACAGATTGATAAATTGATTCTAAACTATTACCATGGTGAAAAAGCAATAAGGTCATAAAAATTGCATCGGTCCAAGCAGCTAAGTAAATCCAAGGCATTTTAGGGGGGAAGGGGATGGAAGGGGATGGCCGGGGGCCCGGGGCGAGCGGGCCTGAGGTGGAATGAGAGAGCGAGAAATGACTTTGAAGAGCTCATCATCTTCAATCTATTTTTCCTGCCGCCGCTCCATGCCGCCGCATAGAGGCACTTCATTACAGGGGGAATAACAGTACACAGGCAGGGCCCCGGACAGCCCTCCCCGATCCCCTCGGGCCCCCCCGGGGGCTTGAGCTGGTTAATACCTCATCACTGGCTTCATTGAACGCTTTAATCTGCACTCCGGTGATCAATAGAATCCCGCTGTAAATGAAAAGGGCCATTTCGTGTAATCAACCCCGTTAATGCTCATTCGGAAAACCATTATTTGTGGAAGGTATTTAGGGGGGGGGATTGCCACGTGACAAGCCCAACCTATGTGGACTCCTATGTGGACTAAGATTAGCAGCATCCGGGGGGGGGGGGGGGTGTCGAGAGAGGACAGGGAAGCTTGTGTGTGTGTGTGTGTGTGTGTGTGTGTATAGGAGGAAACAGGTAAATAGGGATGGGAGCAGGACTCAACATAGGTCCAGGGAACAATTATGAGGACGGAGGGGTTGAAATGGAGCAGAGAGCAGGATGGGTTGAGCCGGGCTGGAGTCTGTCGTTGGAGAGGCACAATAGAGTGCCATGGGCGTCTGAGGGGGGGGTCGGGGGTCGGGATTCAGACTAGGAAATGGTAGAGAGAATAGCTAAGTTGGACCCACGCACGCACGCACACACACACACACACACACGCGTACGTAGATCCCCGCTGGGGAACGAAAATGACATTTTCCAGGCTTCTATTTCTGCAGCAAATTCAATTATGGCAGGCACTTGTACAAAGAGCTGTGACTCTCCTGATGGTGAGATTGGAAAAAAAAACTGGTGGCTGAAGACAGTGAATAACAGGACAGGCTTTGGACCGGACAGGTAAAGCCATTGCACAGAAAAACAATAAGACAGATGCGGACAGGCGAAACAGTCAGCAGCATGTGACTATAAAAAGGTTAAAAGTTTAATTATATTTAGAAGTCACATTATCTAAATACATTACATTATACACATTATATTATCTGACATTATATTATCTCTGCTCTTCAGCGTCTTCCATAAAACATGAGAATAGAGGATATGATATAAATCTGTGAATAATCATCCATATTGTACTATAGAGGCTCTATTGTACTGAGTTATAATATCAGCATTACAAACAATCCACCCTCCATCACTTTATCGGAACACTTAAATGCACCTAACATGATAAATAGTAGTTCAGACATGGCAGGATATTAACCTTACACACTCCTGTAACACACACACACACACACACACACACACACAC
The DNA here is from genome assembly GCA_025447815.1 of Percopsis transmontana. NCBI lineage: Eukaryota > Metazoa > Chordata > Actinopteri > Percopsiformes > Percopsidae > Percopsis > Percopsis transmontana. The sequence goes on from JAOEHI010000004.1 coordinate 37,410, forward strand.
ACACACACACACACACACACACACACAAATACCATTACTAAACTGAAACAAATTAAACAGATAGTATTCGATGAGACATGCATTATTGAATTGCTGTTGTTTTTACAAATTGTTGATGTTTACTCAAATTGCTACGTTTACTCATTGTTAAAGGTGCACTGCTTTATTTCCCGCCAGAATTGCACCTGTGGCGTTACACAAACATGTTGTTTTGATGTGAAACTCAGGCAGAGGCCGACACTCCTCGCTACCACTACCCCCATAGCTCCTAGGCTCACACCGTACCATTCATGAACACTTTCATAATATTAAAATCGAGCCACGGGATAGAAATTTGGGGTTCTGGGCAAACTACAAAACAATAAAGCGGGGATACCATAAACATTTGTCAGATATTCTTGAAATATCTCACTCAAGAAAGCGTCGTATCACAGTCTTTTATTTGTATCTGTTCTGGCTTTCTTCACACCTTGTCTTGTAGTAGAAGCAAACAAACCGGCTAAGTGCAAAAAATGACAACCGGTCACGTCTCAGTCCAACAAATAGGCTTTGTCTAGCTTGGCTGGTGTCTGGAAAATGAGTGTCCTTTCATGTAATCCCAATTGCTCGCTTATTCTCATTGTGTGGTGGCTTTTAATTTCTCGTCTTTCTGCTACAAAGCCCACGGCATTACCTACAAGGAAGAGGGGATTTAAAGTATTTCATTCCAATTCCAGATGAGCCCTAAGGGGGACTTCATAAGCACCGCTGGCTTCCATGTCTCACATGCATACAGGCAGGGAGGAGAAGAAGAAAGCTATCAAAGTTGTATCTTAAAAGGTCAATAACGCTCGCTGTAATGACTCTGACTATTTAATCCGAATATATGGGGCTGTGAGCCCTGCGCTGACACTGATAGACTTGAGTGGCAAATGAAAGGATCTCCCTGTCAAAACAGCCCAGTGTGAGACGTAATGAGAAATGCCACTTGAGCATAAACTCTCAGCCGCCCATAACGAAACGATACGCGTGACAGCGATTCCTTCCAATAATCAGCGGGGATTGTCTGACTGAGCCCTTGTGTGAGTGTGTGTGTGTGTGTGCGCGCGTGCGTGTGTGCATGTGTGATGGGTTGATATGTGCTTGTGTTTTGTCCTGAGCAGAAACACAAGTGTGATATCATCTCTCCAGCTCCTGGACAGCTAATGTGATATTTGCTCTGCCCTGGCCCCCAAATCCGGTGTCAAGCAAAAGATCTCATCTCCTTGTAAGACAATTTCCGCACATCTGAAAGGACACTTTCTCCAGTCAATAGACATATAAATTGCTCTTGGAAATGCTATCGTCTCAACTAAAGGTTATTCACTTTCGTCCTGGGGTGCAGAGGCTAACCCCTCCTTTTTTAATAATTTGTATGTTTAGTTGTTTGGCCAATCTAGCTTGAGCTTGTAACGTCTCATCGGCGAGCGCATCAATCAGCCTCAGCCTGGCAGAAACCTCCTGCCACAATATTACAGGTTATTAAAAGGATGATGGGAAGGTTGCTGTGTGTGTGTGTGTGTGTGTGTGTGTGTGTGTGTGTGTGTGTGTGTGTTGGTGGAGGCCTCTCGTCTCATTTTCCGAGTGCATTGCCGGGCGCATAATCTCCCGATTCCTCCCCTCCCTTCCCAGTCAACAAGTGCTGCAGCCTGCTGTCGGCTTGCTGGTGAAACCCTGCTACACAGCAAGTCAGCTAACCACAGATACACTGAACCCTCTGGTTAACAACAATGTCAAATTGCAAGGATATTAGGAGAAACTTTATAAAAAATTGATAGAGAAAATTAACTTGTGGATTGCAGTGTAATAATGTTAACAATTAAACCCCCTTTAACATTTTTTTTGGTACGTTTTCTAGACCGGGATGTTTGGTACAGAGAAGATTAATGTACCCTGTAAAAGTGTAAATCGTTATTGCTTTTTTATTTACGGCAAACGGTATGATTATAATTATATTTTGGGATTATAGAGTTACTATTTCCTTACATCATGCAAGATATTATTAGATGGTACTTTTATTAATAATCTGTGATCGACTATCACATTTCAACTTTTTGTTATACACCTTTATGGGTTTAAGTCAGATTAATATTTAAATTGTGCATTCATATTCTGGTATGCAAATGTATTATATAAAATATTTGCAGATTTCCAGATATAATTTTACCTAAATATAAATTATATGAATGCTTGAGTGAGTGCAGTTCATTCATAACCGATAAAAATAATTGCATGTTCGACAATGTTGTTTGGACTTGTCAGCATTATAAGAAAATTAATGTCCTTATTTAAATTGAAATAAAGTGTTATCACTTGATATTTAAATGAGACAAATGATGACAACACTTAAATAATGACTGTCTTTATGTCGGCCTTGCATTAATATTACTTTTTATCTCCATCCAGGATATTAATAGTGGAATGCTGGGGGAATTATTACTTTTAGTGATTAAGAGTTCAGAGATGTAAGAGTGGAAACAGTAAGGCGTGTCATTATGGGAGTTTAGGTTGTCATTAATTAACATCATAAAACCCAGCACTGCTACACATTTGGTAATACATTTCTGATGATTGATCATGAATTTTAATAACACAAAATGACCAATAAATGGCAGCGTTAAAACACTTCCTCCTCCATATAGGCCTGTGTCTTGTCAGGGATGTGTTTCACGTCAAAAGAGGTGACATACGCCAGTGAAAAAAACGTGTCACACGAGATGCTTAAATAATTCCACAATAAAACAGTTTTTTCCTCCCTTCAGAATGACAACTACCTTCCCTGTGCAGCACTATATCTGTGGAAAGCCTTCATGGAAAGCCCTGGCCGCTGATAGATTTATTTCAATGGAGCAACCTACGGGGCAACGCCACCACTTCTATGATGACCCCATACATCACAACACGTGTGAGCACATGTTAAGTGCTCTTCTCATCCCCCCGCCGATTAAAAGTAAATAATCCACCAAGAATGAGGCATTTGCTAAGGAGCGATCCTATTCTTCATACGTGACAGGTATCTCTGTTGGTCCAACGCCTGGAGGCGATGCAAGGAGAGAGAAGACACAGGATAGAATGAAGATGTGAGTGTAGTATATCGTTTGAATTTGAACGCCTGTGGTACATGCGCTGTGGCCCCTGTGCTCTCCGTGGCAACCAACCGAAACCAAGCTCATCCATTTTAAAGATACACTCCTCGATTCTGTTATGGTTAGACACCCGCAGAACCCCACATTTCCACCCCGCTCAAACACAACTGTCCACGAACGGGGAACGTGATGGGGGAACGGGATGGGGGAGCGGTAGAGAGTGGCGTCGGCCTGGGAACTCTGTAGGCTGAGAAGTAGAGAGGAGTGAAGGCCGTTCAACACTGCACTGCAAACCTGCACTGCAAACCTGCACTGCAAACCTGCACTGCAAACCTGCACTGCAAACCTGCACTGCAAACCTGCACTGCAGGCAGGTTTCAAACAGTGTTTTTCATAACGGTAGTTTCGACCACAAGAGATATTCCAGATACAAATCCGGAATATCTCTTGTGACGCTTTGACGTGGAATACTGATGGTTGGATGACTTCCTTACAATTATAAACAATAACGCACCATTTTATTTGGCAAGGAAACAATGCATGGCTGAATAATTCTCTATCATAGACTCTTTGCCTTGCCCTAGGGTGATTCTATTTACTTGTAAGCACTCTGAATTAGAAATACAATAAAAGGTAGGGGCACGATATGATGTTCATTAACTTATTTTCAATAATGAGCCCAGCGCTGGCAGTGGAGGAACCAATTAGTAATTAAGTCCTATCATTACCCGAGAACTAATGGAAATTATGCTGCTGAAAAGCTTTCGTGTTGTTGCATGTTTACTACACTAAATGTATTCCATGTTCGCTATATAAATCATGCAAATGTATGAAAAACGTTTTGCTGTATTGCAGCATATCATGCCATGATTAATTAAAAATTTTGTTAAATGTTGGTTAGTTTGAAATATTTACTGCCAATGTAGGCATTTCATGTCAAGCTTTGTGAAATGGTGGTTTTATGTGTTCAGAGAAGGATTTAGCGGACTTTCTCATAATATGGCTAGACGGCAAGGCCCTTTCCAAATGATGGACACAAGTCATTACATTGTGTTTATATTGACAAAATCATCAAAACATCTTTTTGGTAACCGACTTTGTCTGACAAATCTTGTCGGTTTCTTGTGATTCCTTGTGTTTCTTGTGATTTATTCCAGCACTGTGCGAATTCCCATATAAATAATGAATGCAGACAATCTATTAACAGCTGAATAGTTCCTTTAGCTTTGCTAGCAATGCTATCAACTGAGCTACAGTGGAACGAAAAGCAGACAACGGTGAAATCTGCAGAGGGTTAAATGGGGAGCAAATTAAGCCCTTAGACAAATTAAGTCTTCTCCGTCGGTGTCAGGAACTTTTAAACACAAAACGGTTCTTGGAAAACTCACCTTAAACAACTGCCGTGTTGCGAGCGGCCCCTTGACCCATCACTGGAATGGTGAACATGATTGGCTTTGTTCTCGCTCCAGAACATCTAAATAGAGCTGTAGAAAACCTGTGCCGGGGGTCATAACACACAGCAATTCATGCAAACCAATACAGATGCACATGTGTATAGGCAGGGTCATGTCTTTTGGGTTAACAAAGCCCCCGGCAGTGGTGTGCAGCAGTAGAATGATCCCGACTGCACATTCACTGCAATTTCGCGTGAGTAATAGATGGAGGTCACGTTGGGTCACTTTCAATTTCCACCCCCAGAGGAGAAAAATGAAAACAACTCATTTGCAAAAATCTGAATAATTTGGTCAATCAAAAGGGGCCAAAATGAAAATATGGGGATGATGAGTGGAAAAGAGAGAATAAAAGGCAGAGCAGAGGAGAGGGGATGCTGTTGCATCATGCACCATAATGACGGCCAGCCTCTTAGTCCTATTGCATAAAAGCTAATGATGAATCTGGTGGAGGACAGGGTTCTAGACCGAGAAAGTCTCACATGGGAGGCTGTGTTGCCTCTGGTGAGCTTTTAAACTTATCATAAATGTATTAAGATTGCACCGGGCCATGAAACAGCTGTAGACAATTAATCTTCTGCAAATCTTATCCGAGGAATTGGTTTCTGCAAAGTAACATCTGCTGCGAGGGGCGATTATTCATGGGTAACGCACGCCCGCCACACTTGCATAGGGCACGATCATCGCCAATGAAGTAAAAATGTAGTTTTCCCTGTTCAGTAAAAATAACATTGAGCAGCATTAAAACATCATCCTTCAACATTGTCCCGGGACCTGGGGCCATCCCAGGCAGAGAAATTAAAAAGTATTCATTTTGCCTAGAAGTTGTGAAGTGTACTGCTCCGCTGAACTGTTATTTTTATTTTTTTTTGCAAAACTGTTGAGAATGAAATTGGAGAAACAGAGCGGTAAGCGCTGGAGCAACACTTTTGCTTTGTTTTGGGGGCGAGATGAAGAGCATCTTGTCCATATTTAAAGGTACACTCCTCAATTTTAATGTGTTGTTGTTTTGGTTTGAAACCACAGCCCGCGCCTCTCTCGCATCTTGGTGCAGAGTGGCTTGCATTCCTCTCTACCCCTCCCCCTAAAGCCACATGCACTTTTGTGCACAGTTGCAGTGGGGCTCTGCAGCAAACGAGGAGTGTGCCTTTTACGTTTTAAAAGCACTATAACACTTAATTATAAACAAAATAATACTGCTCTGTATCAGGCGAGGATCTTATTTGATCCATCATAGTCCAGCTCTCCAATGCATACACCATTTGCCACTATTTGTTCATTAAAGGGTAATAAAGCAAGCTGAAATAGGCTATTATTCATATTCTGTCAGGAAGTGAGCTAACCTGGCATGTTCAGCTTAGTATAATACTGTATTATACTCTGCAGCAACAATATTCAGCAGTCACATTCAAACTTTGCATACTGCATTGCAGGATCGCCATAACCCATATTGTAACGTGAATGGCCAAACTGGAGATTGATAGAGATCCTGTTCTTCATTCCCCAACTGTCGCAATCTCACAGATGGCAATATAATTTACAATACAGGCTACTGGCTGGAACCCAGATGCAATCTTAATAGGAATTTGATCATCTGCAACTTTGGCTGTCTGTCAGTAATTTCTTTTTTTAAACAAAGAAAAAACTAAAACAATATTCCTGCAATCATTTCTCAAAGATAATTAAACACACACCAGTTAAAAACACAGTAAAGACAATAAAATGTGTTAAAATTGCCCTACTTAGTGACTTCTTTACACACACATCTCCTCGCACAGACGCAGACAAACAGATGCGATATTAACACACGACGTTCTCCAAGGCAGCAAGAGATAATGTGAGAAGTTCCTTCAGAACAGTGTACCTGCCGAGCCATATTACAGCTCTGTGAAGGCGACAACGTTTAAACCTGAGCGTGTATTGTTCGACGTGACACGCTCAATTTATCATTAGTTGTGAGGAGAGAACGGATGAGTACACTTTTAATTTAGTTCCGCTCCTTTCTTCATTCATCACGCCTTTCTCATCATCCATCATATCCCAGGCTCAGATTTATACAAAACACACTTTCATATAAGTTAAATTAAATTAATCTTCAGGTTGGGATAATTTCATATTAATGAACCGAGACATTTCTTTGATTATTCATTTGATGAACTTTGATGAACAATGTTGGTTCTCCGTCGGAGTTGACAAGATCTCAGTTGTCCACCAAGCGTGTAAGTGTGCAGATTTAAACGTGTTGCTTTTATTTTTTTCTCTGAAGGCTAACGCGTTTTTTGTGCATGTGACGTCGGCGGCTTCAGTCTTCATATCACAAGCTGTAAGAAATTGAAAAAGTTGCAGCAATAGATAGCAGGTGACCTGGAAACAAAAGCAATCAAGGGTAGGAAGGTGCTAGGAACAGCAAGCCACTACTGGGAGCAACCGTCAAGGTGAAATCCTGCTACTCTGTCAATAAAAGAAGAAATACCTTTTGAGGCCCGGGCCGAGGGCAAAGAGTAGTCTGCAATTTCACACCTTCATGTACCCCACCGAAGGACATTTTTCATGTAACTCCACTTTTTTACTCAGTGGAAAAACTGAATTGTGCGGATTTCTAAGGAGAAAAAAATGTTGAGGTATATTATCTATTATAAATAGGGTGAATCGAAAGAGGGAGGCTCAGTCATTCCTCTCTCTGTCTGTCCAATTATTGCATGAGTACATAATTATTTCCTAAACTAAATAAACTGGAATTAAACCACAAATCAATCAGCTCTACACTTGAGGAACCTCAGACTCAATTGTAGCTCAATCAAAACAGGGAAAAGAAAATCAATTTTGACCAATTATAGACCGTTTCATTAGTGTATGCAAATCAGCACAATGCTTTGGAAGGGTTGGTCTCACATTTCCCCCTCCTGGCCAAGAAAACCATTGCACACACACACACACACACACACACACACACGTTCACTAGACACATATGTTCACTAGACATGCACATGCACACAAATGCATAGTAAACCGCCTGAAACTTTTAGTTTAGTCTTTTTTGTTGCTGACTATATCTTTGAAGACTACTGTCAAATAATTCACTGTACATAATTGTATTTCTTAGCATACTTGCAACAAAAGTAATCCATAAAAATAGCCTATATTTCTGATGTGAGGATGTTTTGACTGGTTTGTCTGTTTACTTTTTGATCATGTCATCTAAAAACACTACCAGATAGGATACGATTATATATTATTTGTGTAATTTGAATGACCTTGTATATAGCCTATACATTTTTTTAAGGAATACAGTTTAATTTAATTTTAAATACTAGAAATTAGAAAGCACTTGGTGACACAGTTTAGAACACATAACCCTGTCGCTAAAGATTTTTCAGCACCATAAAATGTCTCAAAGTCAAACTGTGATAAGTAGGCCTACTTGTAAATACAACCATTCTTTACCTGCTATGTATCAAAACTATATTTGAAGTCAGACTAGTCTTACACATTTCAGACTCACATGTCCCTCGACATTGAACTCCAGGCCTGGCCATAGAAAACTAGTTACCTATTGATATGGTTTTCTGGAATTCAATTGGTTGTGGCCAATAGGGTCTTCTCTGACATCCCCCACTGTAGCTGTATTGATTATTCCCTTTGAGCTGTGTGGCATCCTAACATCACATACATTAAACCAGGAGTTGTATTTCAAGCAGAATGGCTGGTAGAACAATGTATTTAAAGACATTATCTTCTCACTAATGGGGAGTCCAAGAAACAGCCTCAGTCATTTACTCTCGCCACTGGTCAAACCGCCCGATTCCCAGCAAGCCGTGATTTAAAATGATGTCCAGCACGGACTACATTCTCTGGGACGAACGATTTGATTTGGAAATGTATTCATATTTACTCAGTGTACCTGCATTGCATTTGTATAGATCTTTTTGGAGTAAAACTAAAATTGAGCAAATCTAATCAACATATTGAGGCACATGCGTAGCTGTATGGAGTCTACAGTCATTCGGACCTAGCAGGGGTCACTCCAATGCCTTTTATGATGTCCCTTTGAAATCTATCTAAATCGCATTAAATTGGATATAAAGATGTGCAGACACATACATCACAGTAAATGGTGTGGTGGAGCACCGCTCGCCAAGAGTCCCACCTCCAGAATCAGGTTATAAAATCGGATTTAGATCCTATTAATAATTCACAATCTTGTTAGGGGAGAACAAACATTTCTGTTCAAGCAATTTAAGTTGCTGGCTTGTTATTATAGCCGGGCTCTCAGGGATGGCTTGGAGAGGCTCTCTGCGTGGGAGACACAGAGAGCCTGTGAAATGTAAGCCGCCTCTCGCTCGCTGTGTGTGGAAGAATAACTCAATGCCATTTCACAGTCTCTGCATTCTTTATTAAAGCGCCGTCACAGTAAACATATCTCGGCTATAGGCTACTCATCTGTGCAGGCGTTTGAGTTGGTGGGACTACACAATCTCTCTCTCTCTCCTATTGCATTCTATTACTGATGAGGAATAATGGCTTCTTGCTAATAGGAGACCCTGTCTTTATAGTGTTCCAGTAATCCAGTGGACATTTCATTACATATCCATCAGTGGTGCTATTAAGTAAATGAACATGACATAGGACTTGTATGTAATTATCCCATGTGGAAATTTGTTGGGATATATGTTACTTTACAAGTTACATGCCCAATAAACAAGCCCCATAAGATGCTTTAAGTGGCTTTATAGGGGTACATCTTTGACATTCATAACATAGCACAGTAGCAGTTTTGAGTGT
>JAOEHI010000004.1:46846-59410 GCA_025447815.1 Percopsis transmontana
CAAGCAATGCCGAAACGTAGGCATACGCCCGGGGTCCCCCACCATCACAACAAAACTTTGACTTGATTGGCGGTGCACAATTTGACGCCCCCCCCCCCCCCCAAAGAATTCACTTATTTTTTATGTAATTGGATCGTTTTTATACGATCTCCAATTTTAAATCCGTCGAAATTATACCCCAACCATATTTCATAAATTGCCAGCTATAAGGGCCTATGTAGCACCATGATCCATTAAGGATATTAGTCAATAAATGAATTGAAAACACACCAGTCATTCAACAGGTTATTTGACGGATTTATTGGACTTCCCTACATTGAACCAAAACAGTAGGCCTACCGAATAATGTGACGGTCAAATCAGAACAGAAGCATTAATCACCAAAAGTAAGATGTATACACTGAGACCACTATACGGTGGTGAAAAGCGCTGACACCAATAGCATATCGCAAACCTGGTGGATTCAAGAGATTTAATATGACCGAGAATGTTACTCTACCTCAAGACACGATTCAAGAATAGACAACCACCTTATCGATTATGACTTAGCTGCTATTTGCAATGATTCCCTACAAATGAATGAGAAATTCTCAAGAAAGCAATGACACGTTTAAGATAGGCTTCAGAAAGCATGTTTGGTGGCCTACTAGCTGCTCATAGTAAAAAGTATACAGCAAAAAAAATAAAAAATACAGCAAAAACATTGCCCATAAACAAGAAAAAGCATTTGTCCTGTTGCAGCCATGGTACTTTTGCAGATGAGAGTAAGAAATACAGTCATCAATAAACATCTCCGTCTGTCAGGTGGAACTCATCCTTAATGCGCCACATAATAAATAATTACATTCTATCATAATTTAATAACTTAATACATTACATTGGTTTTCGATATAATATAATCAAGTTAAAAACAGTAATAAAATGTCAAAGTCAAACCCACTTTAGGATCAACTAAAAAAAACAAAAAACTATGAGCGTGATAAGCTATGTATGGACAGACACACAAAACAGTGAGCGGATGTGTTTAACAAGCAATGGTGATTACAATGTGCAGCATATCTGTTTGCGGGTGTGTCGCACCGTTGAGTTGAGTGAATTCAGTGCATCTGTTAAAGTTAGTAAGAGTCGTGATCGGGAGTTAGTGGGCGCCAGCCTTAGGTAACGTTATATTCAGACTATTCTGCGTGGCCGGCAGAAATAGATGGATATGATTTAAGCGAGGTGGACGGACGTTTCGTTACAGATCGAACATTACAGGAGGGGGTTAAGTGTGACTAAAATGTGGTTCCGGGAGACTCCTCTGGCAGCGCTGTGACATCGACGACACGTGGGACCGAGGTCGCTTCCTTTTTAAAAAAGTGAAACCTTCTTCTTTAGTTCGTTCCGTTTCCATAGCGACATGCGGTCGAATTCGGCCATCGGCATTCCGAACAGCTGCTGGAACACCTCGGGAGCTAGGTGCCTCTGTGAGGAGAGACGGGCAGGCTGTTGACCCCAAACCACTCCCTTTCTACGCACATGCATTCACATGCAATACACACCTCCAGACGAGTGCGGTCCACTCCCGGAGGTAACTTACAGCGCCCCCTGTGGGTAACGACGAGTGATTCGTATGGATAGATCTGAGGATCGAACATACAGACCACATTGTTATAACGGTTACCTAACTTACCCATGGCGCTTAGAGAGCACAAAAAGGTCGACTAAGCGGCTAATTCAGGGTTTAGTGATAACCTTCAAGTAGGCCTCGTTGCACATGCATAGAGGTTTGTTTTCAAATATTTGCATTGTAATTTGTAGGCTTAATACTCATTGGTTAGTTACCTCAAACACCTGCCTGTGCTACAGTCGTGAAAAAGCATGTGTACACGAATGGAAGTGTTCTGTATATGACTATCATGCTTGTCAGCCAATCACACTGATGCCGGAACAGCCAGCCTCACCTTCTGCTCCAAAATACTAGGAAGTGAATTCCCTCTGTCCATCCGTTCGCGCCGTGCCTCTCCGTTCTACACACACACACACACACATACACACACGCGGCAAATCAACACCCACTGTTTCTATGTGTTTAAGACGTGTATCTAAAATCTGGCACTTCAAATAACATCACAAAGCAGAAATGAGTAGAAACTGTTTACTGCTATTAGAAGAAGACAACTGCATAGGGCCCCGGAGCCACTAGGGGGCCATCGCACTCATGCATTATGTAGTGAACTCGTTGATCCAAACTGCCAACCGTGTGCCCGCTTATCTACAATGAGCTGGTGCCACGCGCCTATAGCTTCAGCCAGTATGTGGATGGCAGTTTCATGGGCTGGTGCGTTGCTGGCCGTGTAAGTGCAGGATGTGTGTCAATGGCCATGCACAAGCCGCACAAGCATTGGACCTAAACGATGCTTACCTGGGCCGCTGTAAAGATGAGATAAGATAAGATAATAAAGTGAGTGTCTAAATCACATACAAAATACCATTCTCTAAATCTGGTCTCATGTTTTTGAACCATGCGTTCCATTTACGAGACAACACAATCTTTTTCTTTGTCATTTCTGTGTAATGCAAACAGAACAGAAACTTAATGTCTACTATTTATCAGCTATTTTAAGACAATTTCATGAAAGGTCCAGACATTTAAAAAATCTTGATAAGACATAACACAGAATTAATTTTTTTTTTTTACAATTGGTTACATGTATTTGTCGATACTGTGTTCACTTTTTCAAACCTCTTCACACAGCCAGCACGACAGCAGTCTATGTGGAATAAACTGGATACCTTTTTCCCCCATTGCTTTGGCACAAAATGCTACATCTTTTACTAACTAACTAACTACATCTTTTAAAATCCATAAATTACTTTATCATTCAAAATCAACCACTACCAAAACTCTATATTTTTACAGTATTTCAGGACACTTACTTAGCTGTCCCTTATCGCCATCGGTAGCAAAGTCTGCAGACTGCATCTATGCACAAAAAAGCAAACAAAAACAAAGAGAAACCATTAAGAGTACTTACATTTTTTGTTTTCCTAAAATGTCCATCCAATGTGTATATTGTTATAAGTAAATGTATTATAATAATAGCTTTAGCTTTGAGATTACAAAGTAATCCTGACTAATCCTGTTATCTATAATCTGTTAATATCCATCCAGGTTTAGCGTAGAGAAAAAAAAACCACGCACATACCCTGGTCAGACTGGAGCGAGTCGGGGATTTGGATGTGCTTGTCGACAAACCTGCGGACCAGGGGAGTCCATTTAGAACAAGACTGTGAACATCTCGCCCACAAAACATTTGAGAGCATCCCAACTCTTACTTGTGTGCATGTGCGTTCTATCAGGCAGGGACTGTGTCTTCCTACGGAAATTAACAGCCTTTTCTTTCTCCTCCTTCAGAATGAGGCGGCCCATGTTGGACTGGATCTGCCCACAACACCAGACACGCACACAATACCCTCCCATCGGTTATGTTGCATTTACATGAATATGATGTAACCCTAACTTGACTAAAGATCTGAAACATGCTTTTACAGATTTGTGGAGGGAAAAACTCCCTGAACTGCTGACCTTTAACACTAAGGTGTGGAAGCACATCAGATCTTCCATCTTGTTTATCAGAACAGTGCTGCAGTTTGCAAAATGTGCAATAATCCACCTCACATCATTTGGGAAGAAGAAATTGAATTGGAGCCCAAATGTAAATAGGGTAGATTTACTTGACATGAATCGATTCAGAGCTGAACTGAATTTTTATATGTTTATATAATAGCTGAATCTATTTTAAAGAATTTTTAAATTGAGGATGTTTTTTGGTTGTTTGTTTATTGGATCACACCACAGAGCACATATCTAGATTTTTTTTAAACAAACAAAACCACACACATACACACATGTTGGAGGAAAGACGTACCTTCTCCAGCTCCTGTTCCTGTAGTGTGTTTGCGTCTTCTGTCAGATCTTCAAACTCATCTTCCTCTTGGAGCTTCTTCTTCTTCCACTCAATCTCTAGCATGAAGAAAGACACTAAAGTTAGATACTGTGTGCCTCTAGAGTAGTGGTTTACACGCCTTTATGTGGCAGGTCATATCCCCTTGAATGTGTATTGGCTCCCAGCTACAATGCTGTTTGAGATATTAGCCTGCTTTGTACAGTTTACAGAGAACCTTTGTTTATCCTTGTGAGTGCTAGCGTGTGTTTGTGTGCGTTACCCATAGCAGCCAATGAGGGAGGGCAGGGCCAGTATTCTGTCTCTATCTTGGAGGGCTGGTTGGGGTCCGGTCTCTGGGCTGCTGGGAACTTGGAAGACTGAATGATGCTGCCTTCCACATATTTACCCATATCTGTAGGGGGTAGAACCCACACCATGTTTCACCACAGAAACAGAGAGCACACACAGAATGCAAAGAGTCTTACCTTGTTTAAAGATAGGTGGTTTCCTGTATATGTTGGCGCCATTGTCTGAAATAGAAAACACAAATGTATGCACCTTAAGGTACCATCTGAAGTACATGACATGTGTGCGCATATATGTTCTGAGGGTCCATGAGGTGTGTTTGGGTTTTGGGGTTGTTTTCCTACCTGGTCTGTGGAAATGCTGTAAACTGACACTGATCTTGCGGCCGGATTGAAGTTGCAGCGTTGAACCTCCAGGGGAGCCGCTCTCGCTTTCTGCTCTGCGCACATTCAGCTGTGACACAATACAGGGGGGGACGTTTTATGAGACACTCGACAACCAACAATCCGAGCACATTATGGGAGGCGGTAGGACAGGCAAGCGGGGTCTCACCTCTGGGGATGTGGGCGGAGATGTGGAGGGCGGAGACAGGGATCTCTGGAGGTCACAAGACCACGCGTCACGTTAGACCATGGGGGTCAGAGCATGAACAAGCACGGCTGATTTGCGGTGTGCGTGTGTGTGTGTGTGTGCGCACCTCTCTGCGTGGTTGGTCGAGTGAGGAGAAGCTCAGGTGGGGCTGATAAGTCATGAGGTCTGGTCTCTCCACCTGGAGGATAGCTTTATCTCTGGGCAGGGCTGCCAGGTCCTTGTAGCCCACCACGGTGTCGTTCACACGAGTCTTTAGATGCAGCACAGTTTTAGTGTGTCTTTCTGTTTATAGACAGACAGACACACAGACAGGCAGACAGACAGGCAGACAGGCAGGCAGGCAGACAGGCAGGCAGGCAGGCAGGCAGGCAGACAGACAGACAGGCAGACAGACAGGCAGGCAGACAGATGTGTGTATGTGTTTCTGTACATGGGTGTGTATATTTACTGTGATGCCTGTGGCGGGTGACCCAGGGGCACTAGGACCCCGGGAAGAAGACAGGTTAACTGAGGTAAGCCCCTGCTCCACCTGTGCAACCAATTATGAGAACCATCAAGGCGTGTGGATTGGTCCACGCATACACTTGTACGTGTCAGTGCTTAAGAACATACTGGATCTACAGGACTATTTATCATCCTTAAAAGGGGGGATGTGTTGCAACCGGTTACCTTCTGCATGGCTGGAGAGAAACCTTCTTTTGTAGGCCAGACAGTTCTGGGAAAACAAAAAGGAAACAACAGGTCAACACGATGATTCAACTTCTGTGATGTTCTTTAAGAGTTCTAACAAAAGCCAAAAAGGTTGCATACTGTACGTCAGGTTAAACTTTAACTAAATGTATTACTATAATGTTTTGAGCAGCTTTCATTCAAACCCAATGAAATGATTTCTCCCACAGATCAGACCCCGCGGGCTGCAGCATGATGGAAGGGCGTCCTGTGTATCAAATGTAAGGGACATAGATAGTATCATATACCTAAGGAGCTCAACTGACATCCAACCATGTGCTGTCAGCAAAACATCTGTCACGTGGGACTCTAGGACCCAGCGGTCTGGACGGAGGCTGGACGATGAGTTTGACCACAGGTCCTGGTGGCGATAGAGGATATTCCTACTTCCTGTGAACCCCCTCTTGCCCCTTTCTCCTTTCCTATTAAAATCACTCTGCGCCTCCTCTTTCGTCTGCGTCAGCCCATAACCCCCCTCCCCCCCTCTGTTTATCAGTGTGCCCAGCCAGGCCGACGCCCTCCCAGCCCTAGACAACCATTGCCACGGTTACACTCCTCTCCCCAGAGAATATCACCAAAGCCTTCTTCCTGAAAAGCAGCTATTACTGTTGGGTACTTTTGTGTGTGTGTGTGTGTGTGTGTGCGTGTGTGTGTGTATGTGTGTATGTATGTGTATGTATATATATATATAACTTAACTATATAAGCAACCATACATGTGAACCATGCAGAGCGAAGTCGACACTTCGCTCTGCATCTTTGGGCAAATTATAATTTTGTGTTGTGAGAATACATCAATTAGGACTCGCACGCAGATCCTGTTGTGTAAAGTCGCCTTCTGCGTGTCCTGCAAGATGTGTGGGGGTTCTTCTATAACGTGGGTACGGTTAAAGGTTCGCAGACGGCTGTGGTGTGGTGGGCAGGCGGCCTGAGACGATCTGCCCTGTCACTTGGACGGTGTAGACACGGGCTGAATCTGACATTGATCCACGCCTTCACCGTGTCTCTAGCGATCAGCCGGAAGGCGGGGCCGAACCACGGAACAGTCTTATCACTAAGAGCTTTCAACTGCCAAGGAGCCATCAATGAAGCTTCCGTGTGTAGCCCATTAGCGTGCACGGGAGAGCGCGCACTTACCCACACACAAACACGCACACAATTTTATTATATATTGATTTGTTTCTTTTAAATAAAAATGCATTTTTTTAAAGAATATTACTTTCTTTTGATAAAAAAACAAACAAATGACAAATATAGTATTAGCATTGGGTCTACAAAAATATATACGATATTTTAAAGACTATTAGCTAAAGAAAGTATTTGTAAAAAGAGACACTTTCAGACCACCTGCTGCCCAGGTAAACTAATCTAATATCAAGAAAAGAACCATTTTGGCTTGCATCAAGAGCTCCGTCAACATGACAAGTTACACAGTAATAATTTCTTATTTGATTTAATAATTTCATAATTTCTTACACAGCCTATTTATCGGCCGTATGCTAAGGAGCGCATCGTTTATGTCATTGGGCCTGCGAAGACTGTTGACAACAATTTACCGTCGGTGTAATCCCATTTTGAAATGCGCCTCCTGACATGCCGGGCCTAGATGCTGGATACATCATGTGGCCTGCTGTGCCTTAATCACACGCACGAAGGAGACAAGTGAATCGGCAGCAAAACCAAGATTTTTTTTTTTTTTAACCCGCACACGTTAGAAATAACAGCGATCGGTTTCGGAATAAGCAATGCGTAGGTGTCCCCTACCTCCAAAAACGCAGGTAAATCGGGGTGTTTTCTCAGGTTCGCGTCGGCTTTAGACACATCCAAAAAAAATACATCCCTTGCGTTAACGGGGGTCCGCGGATGACTGCCCGCCTGCTCAAAGCTCCGCCGACGAGGCTGGGAGCGCTGGGTGGAGAGATGGATGTGGGGGTGGAGAGGCGCAGAGGGTGGATGGGGAGCGTGAGGTCGTATCTGGCGTGGCGTATAGGCCTACTGTACAGTTGGTGTATCCGGCGATATCGGGCGTGGAACGAGTTTTTCCTGCAGCTTCAGCGGACCATTTCATCTCACAACGTTTTTCTTGCGATGACCCCGCTTTATATGGCACTAAAGCTTGATATGTTGCATCCTAAGTGGCTTATCCCTATTGGGCAAAACATATTGTGCTCGAGGCGTAAATTCATTCTGGATTTGGGCGACCAGCTGAAATATGACATTAGTAGGAGTACTGCCTTTTTCGTACGCAAATAAAGAAACTGACCAAGAAGTAGAGACCCAGAGTAGACCCAGAGAATGATACGGCATGCCTTCATTTGGCCACAGGGGGCAGCATAAATCAGTAAATCTTAAAATCCTTGTTTTTATGAGTATTATCAAGGAAGTTGGTATTATTATAATTTTTTTTAAATCTGTGGGGTGTGTGCTTTGTGAAAAAGACATAATTTCTTTTTGAACATATCAGTCTGTCATATAACCTCAGTTGTCAAGAATGTCAAAGTATTACTTTAAGCAAGGTTTGGCCCTTTAAAATAAGCTACGTCATCAAACTGAGCTCAGAGAAATGGCGTCGCATAGTGGACTTGCTTCTCTGGTAAGGGCGTAAACAAATGTGATGATCTTGTCCCTAAAAAGCACATAGGCGAATCATGTTTGACAGTGGTCTTTTTAAAAATATATGCATACTATATATCAGTAACGAATTTAACGTAAATCTATGTTTATAAGCTCGCTGTTAGCTACTGTGATAGCAAGGAAACAACACGTGCAGAATCATTGGAGCCACTAACGTTAACCCAAATGGCAACTGGCTAGCGTTACAGATATATTGCACTGCTGAGTCAGTCACCTCTATTTAACTAATATATAAGCTAATGCGTGTCCTGAAAAGAATACTCATTTTGTCCTGTCATTTGATAATAATTACCCCTTTATTTATCTACAACGTTTGCAGCTGCGCGGCCTACATAATCGATAATCATATGTATTGGCGATATATTTGTTATCACAGGGTGTGGAGGGAGCCTCGGCAGCCGCGCACGCGCTGTCACTTCCAGCGGAGGCATATGGAAATGATGTGAGTGAATTTTAATTATACCTTATTTATACCTTTTTATTTATAATGAACATCCACCTTTTGACTTTAGCTCATGTGGTGGCAACGAATCCCTGGAGGATTGTGTTATACTGCCTTATTGTTTGAGTTACTGTGCCTTATTACAGTATTCCATGGTGCAAGATCCCTTCTTACAAAATAATTCTAAATCTGATGTCAATGCCCCAATTCACGGTAAAACAAGTAAAAACCTTATTATATGAGCCGTCCCAATCACCATTTTTCAAATCTCACTGAGAACTTGACAATGATTTTGACAGTTCCTCCTTCAATAAAGGTAGGTTTAATTGCATACCTTACCGATATACCGGGTGTGCTTTCTAGTGGTACAGAACTGTCCTCGCCTCTTTTCCAGACCCAACTGGAGGTGATGTGGGCAATGAAGGCCTACAACCACGCAGAAGTCTACTTCAATGTAAGGTCCTATAATAACTACCCATTAAAAGCCAGCCTCATGGTTTATAGCATTTACATTTACAGCATTTAGCAGACGCTTTTATCCAAAGCGACTTACAATTACATTGTTCTATTACATGGAGCAGGTAGGGGTTAGGCATCCTGCTCAAGGATGCTTACAGGTAGGCCAACTCTTCGGCTCGAACCCACGACCTTCCGGCTGGGAGTCCAACACCCAGACCACTTGACTATCCTGCCCCCCTAGCATTTAGGGATCTAACTTTGGCGTCAGAACAAATCTGTCTGGTGGGGAAATGTAACAGAATCCCTTCTCTTCAGCTCATCTCTTCAGTCGACCCAAAGTTCCTAAAGCTGACCAAGGTGGATGATAAAATCTACTCTTCCTTCCGGGAGAAGTTCAGTGACCTTAACATCAAACTGCTCAATCCAGATGAACTCAAGTCTGAAGAAGCCAAAGAGGTTTGTGTTACCACAGTGTACAATGGAGAACAGATGGTACAGTACTGGCTTGAGTTGTTTTCATGAGACTGTGGGTTGGGATTGTTTTACTACAGATTGCTAAACTTGAAATTACAACTTTGATCACAAAGCCCTAACATACAGTATGTATAGGTCCATTGAACACTGAATAAACTTGGTGTACAAAACAAAAGCCTACACAGTATTGTGAGAAACTGGGAAAACCTTTTCAATTTGCTACTAGATGGTTGCATTACATAATCTAGAACATTTTGGAGCTTCATATCTTCAAATTTTTTTTTTCTAAAACCCATATACTGTGGGCTAACATCGCGTCTTTTTGCGTAGAAATGGCGACCATACTGTAATCAGTTTGACGGGGTCATCGAAGATTTCAACTATGGAACATTACTTCGCCTAGACTGTGAAAAGGACTATACAGAGGAAAACACAATATTTGGTACGTTGCTTGTATAGTTGACGGTTGCATTATCAAATGCCCGGAAGATGTGACTTGAATAATTTCTCATTTTCTCTTCCAGCCACGAGAATTCAGTTCTTCTCCATTGAGATTGCTCGCAACAGAGAGGGTCTCAACGACCCGGTGTACAATTCCAAGTGTTCCAAGAGCTAACCCTGAACCAAGCTATCCCCTCCATTACCCAAGGAGCTATAAACTGGAATATTGACAAAGACGACACCCCCCACCCCAACTTTCCAAGGGTGTATTTTAAAATGAAATGTGTGTTCCGTGGACACCCAAGTTAATGGCCCCTTTTACACAGCATTTTACAACATGTGACCTGCGTTGCATTCTAAAACGGGTGCATTTGATTTAGATTTAAAACCGTAGTCAAAACACTTATTTGATAAAGCAGTACCAATTGTTATATGCTGTACATTGTTTTTGCGCCTGTCATGTTTGTTTTGTAATATCCTTATTTGTTTGGAAGTCTGTAACAGGAACTGACTGAATAAAATTACAACCTTAAAACAGTGCGAGTATCTACATAGGAGTGGTACAAATGGTAAGACACAAGTTTACAAACCAATAAGGTTTATTTGCAGTCACAATGCTTACACTATATGTAGCAGACATCCAAACAACTCAAACAGCTATTCACTCTATGGACCCAACACATTCACATCAGGGACACAAACCAAAAAATTTGAAACTCAAATGAACGTCCATGAGTGCTGACATGGTTAGAGATGAGCTAGTTGTCACAAACAGTTAGCAGCAACATCGTAGAGAGTAACACAAGTTGCTAATATACTCCTCTTCATTTTACTGTTCTGAGTGATATTAAGATTATTTAAAATAAAAACTGGGTTCCTTCTGCGAGCTCTGATGGTAGGAACTCTTATTGACGACGCACCAGAACCGGGAACTAGTTGTCAGGTGTCCCAGAACCAGACTCTAGCCGTCGCAGCACCATGAGACACCACATACACACCAGGCAACAGAGAGCCATTTCATCACACGCAGACAACATAGTTGCACGTGCACACGCACACACACACACACACACACACACACACACACACAAAGCGGACTGAATGGGGCGGTCCCAAAACCCTGGTCCGAGGGAACCAGGAGTGTAAACAAAATGGTGGAAACTGCACCCAGCCTACCAGAGGGTAAAATGTAGCTAATACCAAGTTGCTTACACGTAAATCATTGCAGTGGAACAAGCAAGTGTATGCACAGGAGACCTAGGGGCGTCGGCGTCCTGTGTCGCGATTGCTTGGGAGGAGGCGGGCCGAGCGGTGACGGGCGGGCCGAGGAGCCAACGCTCTGCCCCGCCCCGGCCGCAGGGGGAAGTGGCTGTTTATTTACAACACTCCAACCAGAGACTTGGAAAAATTGTACAACGTGGGATTGCTCTGACGCCGCCCCTGCGAGTGTTTGTACCTCCTTCCCGTTTGTCCCTAACACTCCTGCAGCCCAGGTGCCCAGGTGCCCAGGTGCGCCCCCCCCCCCTCTGGGTCCTGTGGAAAGCTGGTTTCCCACACAGACAGGCGCCGTGCACTAACGCACTACACTGTAAAAAGCCCAATCACACGTTTTTTTAAATTTATTTTTAAATGTTTTTTTACTCGTCTCTTTTTTCTTCGTTTTAGTTTTTTTTAAATTCGATCATTATAAACATTGTTCAAAATGTTACGAAAAAAAATGTACACGTGTTTTTTTTTCTATACAAGGCAGGCAGAAGCAGTTTACTATGCATCACCAGCTTTAATCCCCCTTTTTCCATCTTGCCTTCTTTTTGTGTGACCTTTCTCCCTATAGAGCGCGAGGTGTGTGTGTGTGTGTGTGTGTGTGTGTGTGTGTGTGTGTGTGTGTGTTTCCTAAATTCTAACCTCCCTCTGAAACCCGACGACCTCCCCTCCCCTTCCTCCCCCATCCCCGCGGACTGGCTTTAAAATAGATCTGTATATATTTATATATGCTTATATCAAAAATGAGGGGAGGAGCTAAAAGGGTGGGTGGGTGTAGGGAGCTGCAACACAGAGGTGACATGGTGGTTCATTCATCTGTTATCCACGTGTTGCCCCCCAGGAGCCCCCACGAACATAGCAGCTGAGGAGGGAACCCTGGGCGTCCTGGCCCGGGGGGACAAGAAGGCGGAGGCGGGTGGTGGGCGGTGGTGCAGGGGGTGGAACGCTAGCAGGAGACTGGGGGGGGGGGGGGGGGACACCGGGTGCGCCGGTGCAGGTCCGCAGCGTGGAATGTCAGCTCATCATGTCGTTGCTGTTCACGCCGTACGTGGAGTTCTTCATGCTGTCGTTGACCTCCCGTCTGAAGACAGACAGGTTCTGGGTAAACCTGCGACGGGGAGACGGCCGTTAACACTCAGCCGATGTACTGGAGGGGAACTCACATTTCCATATGAATATTCATATGGAAATGTGAGAGTTGACTTGGAAGTTGTTGTAGGGGGGGGGCAGGATAGTCTAGTGGTCTGGGTGTTGGACTCCCAGCCAGTAGGGGGCAGGATAGTCTAGTGGTCTGGGT
>JAOEHI010000004.1:62810-78769 GCA_025447815.1 Percopsis transmontana
CCAGGTTTACAACTATGGCTTCTTCTTCTTCTTCCTCCACCAAACACACACACACACACACAGGGTGGAAGGTGAGGGTTGGGGGGCACACACACACACACACACACACACACACACACACACACACAGGGTGGAAGGTGAGTGTTAGGGGGCAGCGTACCATAGGTGGTGATCATCTTGCTCGTTTCTCTGAACAGCAGGATGCCATTGGGGGAGGAAACGTCAAACAGCAGCCGTTGCGACCTGGGAAACGGGATAAAGAAAGAAAAAAATAAAGAAATAAACCTCAAATCCCACAAGGGATACATTTTGTGGTTGTGTTTAAAAACAAAGAGTCTCATAAATCTCCCATTGATCCCCTCATTTGCGCTCTTTTTTTTTTTTAATCTACAGAGAAATGTAACAATTTCATTCATGGGACAGCTGTATGACATCATCATCGTTACCTGTTGTGGACGAGCTCAGCCATGAGTTTGAGCACAGGTGTGGTGCAGGCTGGGTCATGGTACCAGAGTTCAATGGCTCGCTGCAAAATGGGCATGTAAGCGGGGTATCTGTGGGGCTAGGTCAAGGGTCAGATGAAAAGCACATGTACGGAGCACATTTAGTAACCTGCCTGAAGGGCCTGAAGAAACTCATGAAATGTATGAATTTTCCAAATGTTTTCTTTACCCTCACAAAAGGGAGTGTATTATGAAAGAGGGGAATTACAGCATAAGCGTCTGTTTAAATGCATGTTACAAATAACAAAGAAAACTAAGAACATTTTATAGTATGATAGATACACAGAAACACCCAGGAATATACATGCTAGATCAGGTCAGGAAGGATACATCCAATCAAAGAGCATCATGAAGCTGGTCTTGGCGTTGAAGGCAAACGCAATGCCTCGCAAGTCTCGGACCAGGCCCACCAAGGTTCTCTGCACGGGACAACAACAACAACGTCTGTTAGTCTAAGCCAGGGGTTCAACCTCTCTTCTTTTAAAATCAATGTCTCGGCTATTCAATTTAACAAGTTTCGCAATGCGCTGTTAACCGAGTTTGAGATGCTTAGAGAAACGTACTCGACAGATGTGTTCGCTGATGTTACACTTTGGCTGTTGGAGACCATTTAACTTAAGGTTGCAAAAATCCAGGGGCTTTACATTCAGTGTTGGCTGCTTAGTCTCTAAATGTCGCATAAACTCGCATGGTTTCCAAGCTATCATTTGCTAGCATATCTGCACCTAGCACACAACGGGGAAGGGCCTCTGCAGACGTTCCAGCAGTTCCAGAAATTGCTCTGAGACTGAAGCTGTAATTACTCTCGATCGTGACACAGGAAAACAACCAGGAGAAACTTTTGGTGAGGCCAATCAAAAAAGATAAATCAATGCTAAAGGAGGCAGGATAGTCTAGTGGTCTGGGTGTTGGACTCCCAGCCAGTAGGGGGCAGGATAGTCTAGTGGTCTAGGTGTTGGACTCCCAGCCGGAAGGTCGTGGGTTCGAGCCCACCTGTTAGCATCCTTGAGCAAGATGCCTAACCCCTACCTGCTCCATGTAATAGCACCATGTAATTGTAAGTCGCTTTGGTCTGCTAAATGACCTCATTGTAATTGTAAAATAAAAATAAAATAGCCAAAAAAACCAACTAATTTAAGTCAGTGTTTAATGCTCAAAACCCAATGTCATTTTTATGGATTTTCTTATGGCCCCATTTAGAGAACCACTGGTCCATGCCAACAGGGGGTACCTGTGCACACTGGCTGTTAATGGGCATGATGTACGATCGTGTCACCTTGGCTTCCTGTTCATTGAAGGTGTTGGTGCTGAGCATTTGTGCGACAGCTTCAAACGCAGCGGTGAGAGGCAGCATGAACTGTTCAAACTGGTCTTCATCCTCCCCTGGGCACAAGAAGACACACACGGATCAAACTAAAAGCAGCTCATTGGAGTCTGTACACCGTGTGATGAGTGTGTTTTACCTAGATCGACCATTAGGAGGCGCCCCAAGGCGGTGTAGAAGGTCGTCCGACAACGCATGTCGCTGAGATTCGATTGGTTGTTCACTCCCAGGAAGGAGAAGTGTTCGCTCTGGCAAAAAGCAGAAATATTTGCCATGTTATCGATAATCTCACCGACACATTTAAAACAAAACAAAAAAGTACATTCACAGTTCTAAAGAATGTGCCATTAAAACGGCATTGAAAGGGTAATGCTCAATTGTTACGGTATCGGTGTTACGGTATCGCGTGGTGCAATGTTTGGGCTTACCGTGTGGTTGTTCAACATAAACTGGACAGCGGTGAGTTTCACCAACTTTCGCACACTGCTATATGTGCACAAATGTAGTGTCAAGGACAATATTAAAAAAGGACGTGAAAGAAAGCTACTGCAATATCGCTAAATGAATCCCAACATTACACACACCAACAAAATCATAGTGTCAGCCTTGTGGACGATTATATTTTTATAGGCTTGAGTCGCAACATTACACTAAATGCACATTGATTTCTTCACCGCCATATATCAAGGATATCCCAAGGAGAGGTCATTGAGTAGCTGAAGTGTCTTGGATGTGATTGGTTCACATTGGCCCCAGTACTTCAGATTGGTAATGCTGCAAAAAGACCATTTGCAGGTTAACCCGGTGTTTCAATATCCATTTGAACTCCTGACTGACACCTATCCAAATGTTCACTGGTAGATGTAGAATATTATCACTGAACACATAAAATCTCACCGTTAAAATCATCATTAAGAAAGGGTGTGCAGTAAATTAGTGTTGGAGTTTGTGTCACTCACATTTTTCCAATGAAGACACTGAGGACCATGGTTTCATCATTCAGCCCAAGAACCTCCGATAGCCGCCGGTAAAGCTGCAAGACACACACACACACAAATGCATGCATTACCTGAGGCAGGGCCTTATTATGGATACGAGAACTGTCAACTCAACGCCCACTCCTAGTAGCACTCATAGCTGCTACACAGCAGATAGAAGCAGTGTTGGGGGTAACGCATTACAGAGTAACATGTTACATGTGTCTGTAACGCAGTAATGTAACGCATTACTGTTCCTAAATTCAGTAATCACATTACAGTTACTAATCAAACAATTCTGTAGTTACTTGCAATTGAGCCTTTTTCTCGCCACGACATTTTTCTGTGAAGTGCTCTTTGCGCTGTTCTTTTTTTTTTTATATAAAACAACTTTGCTATATTTTTTTAATTAAAGAGCATAAAGGAGAGATCTTGTGCATGTCCTCCTTATTAGGATAGGGGTTTGTGCTGATATGTGGGCATATGCAAGGTTTAACGTTATATGGTCAACTGGCAACTACGTGACAATACATCTCAGGCAATGTTGCAGAGTGACACAAAAGTAATGAATGCATTACTTTCTTCAGGGAGCAATTAAGTAATGCATTACTTTTTTTAAGTAACGAGTAATGTGTATGCAACGACCCCAACACTGGATATGAGTGTAGCATGTATGGTAGCCTAGCTAATTTAAAAGAAAAACAACTGCTTTACGTACTGTAGCTAAGCTATAACATCAAATGTAAAGGTTGGGGATTGGAGGGGAAAGCGGCTGGGACACAAGGCCAGTGCTAGACCCGATCATGACCAGAAAAGAACTGCATAAGGCAACATTTCTCACATTCAGTATTGTATAACTGTCATGTTATTTTGTATTGAGTGTCACTGGAATCAAATGATGAACCTTACTGCTAGCTACTAGCTCATTTCACATTTATAGTACTTATTCTGGTAGTCGAGTCTACAAAACCAGTCCTGATGATTACTGTTCTAAACCTCAATAAGCATCGACTGCCATACCAAACTAGTAAGCTAGTATTATTGGCTGGGAATAAACTCCCAGTAGTCTAACTAAACCAAAGTAGTAGAGGGAGCTAAAACCAAACCAAACCAAAAAATTAAAACATGGGGGAAGCTACTGTTTCTACATTCCACCACTTATCTGGGCTGTTCACATTTTGCAGTTTCTGCCCAGAACAAAGAAAACACACTCAGTCAGCTAGTGTGCCTTGGTGAACCATGCCATGTCAAGCTGTACAATGGTAAAACAACATGCACACATGAGCAGTTACTTAAAAAAAATCAAGTAATATTACACATTACTTTACTTATTTACTTTAGAAAGAAATTACACTACCTGTACATTAGTTTTGCATCCGCAATATAGTCTGAGATGTATTGTCATGTTATTGCCAGTTGACAATACAACGTTAAACCTTGCATATGCCCACATAGCAGCACAAATCCCTATCCTAATAAGGACATACACAAGATCTCTCCTTTATGCTCTTTAATAAAACACCACAAAGCAGCAAAGACGGTAAAACCAGCCCGAAGAGCACTTCACAGAGAAAAGTAACTACATAAATGTTTGATTAGTAACAGTCATGCGTTGAAATTAGGAACAATAATGTTACCGCGTTACAGACAAATGTGATGTGATTACAGTAATGCATTACCCCAAAGCTGCACATCAGTAGTAACGCACAGACACAGTGTGGCTCCTTAGAGAAACGCTACAGTCAGCACTATAATTAAGCATCACAACAAGTTCTACTAGCCCCATTTATTAGTCAACAGTAATAAGTGACAACAGATTATGATTTGTTTGTTTATTTAATCATTTATGTAAACCTACTCAATGTTACTTTGAGTAGGTTTACACGTTACCCCAGGCCAGTCAGAACTAACTGTTGTACAACATTCGACGGGGCCTCAGAGCAAAAGCTGCCCTTGGCCCCATCACCACACTGACTATGGTTTTGTATTGGACAGCACTGATAAAAGGTGTCAGCTAAGGCAGGGATTCAACAAGCAAAAGGGCTCCAGCGATAAGACATGCTTCCAGCAGGAAAAACTATTTACACTGAAAGATTTACAGGAAAAACAATTTCTGCATTTACCTTGGAGGATTTCTGCACCTGGTCACCAATGTAGATCTTTCGGAACTGTTCAAAGAAGCTGAGCATGGCCAGCTCTAGCCTTTCATTCCCGGCCTGGGCCAGCCGAGAGTCCGTCAGATTCATCAGTTGGAGAACCCTGACACCAACGCACACCAATGAAGATAGTAAGCGGACCAGGCGACAACGCGACAAACAACGTTTATTTTTGCGAGACACCGGAGTGTCGTTAAATTCTTACCGACATACTAACTCTCCGTCCATTGCATCCTGTTCGTCCGTGCTGGCAAACGATACTCTCCCTCCAATCACTGCTCCGATTATATACACCAACCATGTCAACCGACCTGCACAGGAACAAGCTTGTGACTATGAATATGACTGTAAAAAAGCATTTATAGGAATTCGGTGGTGTCAAAACTACGCCAAGGCTGGCTATAGATCTGGAGAAATTAGATAATGTTATTCTTATTCTTCTCATCTCAAACACTTTTCCGACAATTATTTCACGCCCCAAATGTTCTTAATTTAGCCTACAGGCTTATAGTAGCAACAATAATATCTTTTCCCAGCCAATTCACATTTATCTACATCATATTTATACAGGTGTATCTGCATATCGCATACCTTCTTGTACAGTGATATCTGCAGTACTGGAGTTGGTAGATTGTAGGAGTTCCTGGTAGGTCTGAGCTGCCTGGTCAAAAAGTTGGACCAGGAGGGCACAGGTCTTCTCGTACTCACACCGCCCTATAGTGGACAACTGATCGAGCTGCTGTTGAACCAGGCCAGCATCATCTAATGGGTCTTCCAAGCCATCTCTGTGGAGAGATTCCAAAGACAACAAGAAAAATAATAATATTCATTATTCTCCCCACCCCTCGATATGTATGAACAGAGACATTTTTATTCATCGGAAAAAATAAAAAAAAATAATTAAAAATACTTTACCTAATGCTCGTGTGGAATATTAGGCCCATTATCTAACTGGTAATTCAGGCAAGGGCAGAGCGAATTTGAGATTTCTGCCCAACAGTGAGCGGGTAGGTTTTTACATTTAGCATGGGTACAGTCATTACCTGAGGATCACATGCACCGATTCCAAGCGCGACGTGATGTAAGCCTTTGTGACCTCAGGTGTGTATGTCTCTAATAGATGAGGTTCAGTGGCTTTAACATAGGGGACAGAAGCTGCCAGTCGCTGCCATAGGCTCAGCAGGTAGTGAACACTGTTGGGGGCAAACTCCCAATGCTAAACAAACAGATAGATACAGGAACTTATTACTAATGTGATGCCATTACAAATTGTTATTATAGGATAACTCGTCATTTTTGACCTGGAGCTCATTTCCCAAACTTTTGTCTCTTACCAAAATAATTAAATAATTCACTTTAGCGTTCTTGATTTGCGTTTGAGCCCTGATAGACTGCAATTAGATGTCCTTTTATCTGTAACATTCGTTTTTCGTGTGAATAAATCAAGTTCTGATGCCATTTCATGCAAGCTTGTCAGATAGCTTGTTTCCTAGTTTCAGGATAGGCAGGCAGAATGTACATGATGTTACAATGTAGACATGTAGAGGACATTTGTCTCAAAAAATTGAAGCATATTACTGGTGAGACTTTGATCATAAATGTCAAAAAAAAGCCACGAGAGGAAAATGAGGTTCGGGTCAAAATTGGCCAGTGTTATTCTTTAACGAAGAACTCTTTATTACTGGGAAAATTATACAAAAAATAAATTAAACATCACCTTTATTAAAATGAATTGAAACACTGCAACCATGATAGCTAATTCTATGGATACCAGATTTCTCTCTCTCACACACACACACACACACACACACACACACACTCACAGACCTGTAGACTGGTGACAGTGAAGTTTGCTATGAGGCGTATGACTTCGGGATAGTTCTCCACTTTGACCAGCTCCCCTAACTGGTAGTTACTCTTCAGCCTCGCCAGCAGGCGACAGAACTCGTGGTAGTTATTGGGATCCGGTAGACACTGAAGCACAATACATTAACGCGGGTCAAAAGACAGCCAACGTTTAGACACAAACGCAGCCTGATTCAAAACAGTGTGAGAGAGACTCCATACTTGTGGGTTTGCTAGTATCCTCTTGACACCGTCGACCAGGTGAGAGAGAAATTTTGCTCGCTCTGCATTGTTGAAGAGAGACCTCCTAACGGAGGCGATTTGAACTAGACAAGACAATACCTGACAGACAGACAGAAGCAAGGCGATCTTTAGTCTTCACATACTTAACCCCTCACGGGCTTGTTCCATACATATTTCCCATTCGTCCATAGGTTTGTGTACTCACCAATGGGGAAAGGGATGGTGGGATGGAATGATATAAATTGAAAAAAAGTTGTAGGGTGGAGGAATCAAGAAAAGCTGCAAGATAGAGAAGAGACATAAAACAGTGCTGGTAAAACCACCAAAGGTAACACTACTACTGTTATTAGAAAGTCAAATTGTCAGAGAAATGGTTATTTATCTCCCCCCCGTCGCGCGGCTACCGGATCTCCAGGAGGTGGGGATCTGTACGGTGCAGAGGTCGTCTGAAGACTCGTCTGTCGAAGTCCCAATGAAGTCGTAGTTGAGGCAGTTGTAGCTGAGCTTTAGCAACTGCATCAGCAGTCCGTGCTGAGACTCATCGTTCAGGTTCAAGTTCTTCCCAGACGCCTGGAGCATCGAACAACAAAACAACAGCTCAAGAGGAGGATCCTTTGTTTAAACCTTTGGCCAACAGTTGATGAATCATTCGCATGACTGCTACGCACCTGTTTGAGCAGGTTACAGGAGAGCGTGAATATGTCAAAGAGTGAGGAATCTCTGAACGACGATGCGATCTTCCTATGCTTGGTCAGGGGGTGAGTTGTGTCAGCCTTCGGATGGAAAGGACAAGATATGTGAACAACATTAAACAAAAAGTGTAAACTATACAGAGGAATATGCTGGAAGGGAGAGTGGAGAGGACACCCACCTGATTGATCTCATTGGTCAGCTGGGAGAGAATAGTGACTCCAATGATGCAGTGATCCACACTGTCCTGTAAACACACCCATTTAAGTGTCAGAACAGCATGCATAGCCAAAACCCTCACATGCCCCTCCCACTCCTGAGTGACAGTCTTCTCTGCTCCTCCCCCTTACAGAGCCAACCTTTCTCTGGACCTCCCCTCTGCAGCCTGCGTTTCTAATTGAGCTGGGGCTTGTAACTTGGAAACACAATCTAACGCTCACCTGTAAAAACCGAGTGACGTCGGCAATGACGTTTCTGAAGACATAGTCGTCCTTTTGACAGTCAAACCAGCCCAGCTTGGTGATCCTGGCATACAGCTGGATCAGAGCCTGGGTCACAAACGCAGCTAACTTTGGCCGTGTGACCAGGTAATTCAGCACATAGTTCCCTGGAGGATGAGAGAAAAAAATAAAACATTAAAATCTAGATACACATGTTTAATAACTGCTATAGGTTTATAATATGTGTCAACTGTCAAGTCTTTAAAGAGACTGCTTTAGTCTGTTAAACTACGAATACAACCAGATCTTTTTATGTTAGACTACTTCACAGATTATAGGGCGGTACAAAAGCAACACTTGCTTAATTGCAACATATGTATAATTTGATTTCTTCTGAAGGAAAGTGTAAAAACACATTCTGTGTCACAGCCAGTGCTACCAGCCTCAAGGATTGAATCTGTATCGAACAAAACATACCTGCGTTTTCTATATGCTGCTGATACACTGTTTGTAGCCTACAAGTGTGAGGCCAATAGAAGCCTGTGTGAGTGACTTACGAATGTCAATGCGTTGCTCAAGTGGCAGAGGGTTGCTGGTTCGAGACACCAGTTTAGACAGGCAGGTGGCCGCGAGGAGCTGAGAATACGATGACTGTAGAAACGTGGAGAGAAAGTGTAATAGCAAATCACTTATCACTTGTTGAAAAACAACAACTAATAAAAGCAGTGCCAAAAAATCTGTTATATTGCACTCATACATGCTCAAAGCTCACACGTCGCATATAAAAGTTTAAATTAGACTAGTACTTAATACCAGGGAAATAATGTCCTGACGCTAGAAAAATGTTATTGCTTTATCAAATTACAGTGAAATGTTTTGTTAGTAAATGTAGCGAGACACTAGACATGTACTGTACTAGGTGTTGTTCTGTCTGGGTTCTGCAAGAAGACTTCATCACAGAGAATATAGAGAAATAAATACATAAATAAATATCTATGGATACAAGCAAGAAATTAACAGCACGAATACAAAAACGTACAAGCTTGTCTGCCGATTGAAACAAGAAAGCAACATTCCCAACTCTGGAGCCGGTCATATTTTAAAGGGAACCTTATTTCTCGTATGCGTGTGTGCTGATGTAGCCTACATCATGTTCGCAAACATATATTCAGTATTCTCATAGTCTTGAGACACCGCATTACCGCTAATCCTACAGACACCTGCTGCAAGTCTAGCCCAGTAGTAAAAGCTGGGACATAATTAAGACTGGGAGCACTCACGCTGCCTCTCTCCAGTAGAAGCTGACATTTGCTCAGACAGTCGGGGCTGTTGGTGAACTCAACCAGAGCTTTCTCTGCCTGATGTCGGACAGCTGTGTCGGTGGTCTCATAGAGTTGTTTACACAGGATCTCCAGCTGGGCAAGGCCCTAGGTACAGTTGGAAAGAAAGAAAATAAAGTATAAATCACCAATCAAAAAAATAAAATGCATGAAAATGCACAAACGGGGTTCAATAATCACAACAACATATCATTTTTATACTAATAACGGGTTGTTGCACTACATTTATTGTAAAGCTCTCTAGTGAATCTTTCTATTATTACTATATTATGAGTAGCCATATTTGCCTGCCAAAGCTTTATTAGAGTTTGTCAATGTGAGATGATGGAAACACTCAGAATGTGATTCAAATAACAAATGTAATACATTCACAGTTCTTCCCTTCCAATCATAAAGTGCATGCATAATGCTGCCAAATAACATTAAAACTATAAACAAGCTTTTTACAATCTTTAAAGCTAAACATACATATAAAACAACATTGGTGATGAAAAGGAAGACACCATATGATAAAAATGTATTAATAAGAGAGGATAGTGCAGAGAAGATAATACTTCAAACATGTCAGCTAAGGACAGGCACTGGAAAAAAATAATGGCATAACATTACAGACATGCAGTGATATCTGAGACTTGTACAGCTGAAGAAATCGAAAGAATAATGGTATAGGCCTAACAGAAATTGGAAGCACACGTCAAAAATAGACCCAGCAATAAATTGTTTGACAGGCAGATGTGTCTTTAATAGCCATCATTGTCTTAAGATGGCACTTTTGTTACAGGTTTAGACAAAAAAGGACTTAACAGGTAAAACGACATTTTAAACCTGCCTCAAGGAGCAATACATGGTGTGTTTATATCAAACAACTCAATGCAGTGGCTTGTTTAAAAATTGCAAATCAATGGTCTGCCTAAGCCTTTTTGTTTACATTTGATCATGCGTGTTCATTGTATCTATCCAAAGCGAAATTGACTTCAGTACATTGTCTTACTTTCCCTCCAATCTATTTATAGAAAGTCACTTGACTTTATAGAACTATAACTGAACAGGAATTATATCCCTACTAACACTAAGGTTAATAATCTGGGTAGACGGTCAATGCAACTCCAATCACATCCCACGCCTCACCATCTCAAACCAAATCTTAATTAGTCCGTCTTCAGTTATATATACTGTACATACAGATAGTATGAATAAACACACGTTTAAAAAAAAGGGGAATTAAGTTACATATGATTAGCAGTTCAGACCATGTTACTCGCAAGAAAATTGCAGAGTCATGTTTACAGGGAGATGCTAGTTACTGATAAACGAGTGATATAATGGGTGGTACCATACATTTTGGGAATAGAACTGGGCATTGCTGGGAGTCGTATGGTCATTGCAAACATTTGTTATCGTTCGACTGCGGTGTGTAAACATATGTGGAAAAATGCCATAGAATAAATATTATTTGCAATGTGTCCAAACTGACATGGAGGGCTTTCCCAGACGAGCCATGTCCCAGGAAAGGCGGAACACTGCCCAGATAAACAATTAACCGTGTCTGCTGAAAAGTACAACTCTGCTGGGCTCAGATAAGAGCTTGGGTACCAAAACCTGCCTGTACCGCCTGCGTCACTGTATACAGCAAAATGTATTTGTAGTCTCAAATTCACTGAAAACAAACTGATGAGAGTGGGGTGTAAAAGCTATTATTTTGTCAGTACATTTAAGACATGACAGATAACAGGCAACCTATTTAGACTACAATGACCCCACCTTGTTGGGATTTTTGTGTTGAACATGCACATCATGTCTTCTTAAATATAATACTGGGTTTGGACATTATACTACACAATGCCCAATATGTGCATATGTTTAAATGATCAAATAGTAAAACATTGCCACGGGGAACAAAAATTAAGGGGGAGAAAAAAATTTGACAATGGTGTTCTGTTTATAACAGAACACTGGATGTGTCCAAGAACAGACATCCAAGCTCCAGGCTGTTAAAGTGTTCAACAGTTGTTCACATGCCTGTCCTAGGCTATGAATGAATGAGTCTTGGCCGTGTGCCAAGAATGTCATAATCTGCTTGATCGAAGCAGATAGAAACATAATTGAAAGTAAAATTATATCACAAACGTTTAGTCTTGGATAACAGGGACTGATCAGTGGCTGCGTTTCCCCAAATGTTGCATAATCAAAAACAGTAACATGTTGAATGGGGGGTTAGCCAATGATGAAAAATGTATTCAGGTTGTAAAGGATCTTCATTGTGGATAGTATGAAAGAAATGAACCTGGCTAATATTGTTATTTGTCCATCGAGGCTACAAAAACCTAGCAGCTTTTCCAAAACATGTGTCTAATTGGAGCTAAAAAAAATGCTAACATGCTAGCTATCAACCTGCAGCCAAGGAATTATACAAAGCTAACCAGCACCTCTAAATATCACAGACACGCACGTTAGAACGGTTTGTGGAAATACAATAGCAAAGGCTTGCGATAAAGTCCCACTCGGTCCGCTAGCAGCTCAACAAAACACAGGATGATTCGAATTGGGTACGCGCGGGAGAACTTCACGTTCTGGAGCAGCTAACGTGAACTAGCTCGGTAACGACAGAGCTTTTGTGTTCGTTGCTGCCAGCGCAACTGGTCGGTTGTTTAAAACTTGCTGTCTCACCCGGTGCCCCGTAAAAATGGCGATCTCTTTATTTATGTAAACTACTCCTCGCTCGAACGCCCCGATGTAACTCGCCACCTACACGCACTATACCCTGACAGCTATTTCCCCTCATCCCTAACGTCGTCCGAGGCCAGCCATTTGAATCGGTGGGATGCCTTCATTGTTTACCTCCCTAAATCTCCTGATCAAATCTACTGTTCTGCCCGTGAGGGCCATGCGATCGTTAGTATGAACAACGCTAAGCATAATATGCGACACTGCTGGGTAGAAATGTTTTGGGGTGCCTTCTCTAACCTGACATTATCCTTCCAGCTAACGCTAACTACGGTAATGCAATAAGCCGCCTGCACGATGACAGGCCACAAGTCAACACAAGCACTCACATCATATTATTACTGTGGGCAGCAAAAGCACGGCTGGCTCGCGTATGCACGGCGGAAATATTAGCTCTCTTGAACAAATAAATCACCTGCATCCATGTAGCGATTCACTTTTACACGTGTCAATTATTTGTTGATTACAAAAACATAAAGCTCTGCTTACCTGCACATGATCCGCCATTTTTCTCCATTTCATGCACCTCTCACTCCCCCGCTTATGGGGATGGAGAGCGAAAACAGCGCCCCTAATGGATGCGTCCATTCCAGTAGACATTGCCGTACATTTCGGTTTGACAGAGTTTGAATTTCTTTCGCAATTAATTGCATTTATTTCACGAGAAGTTTTGCTTTCAAATGAATATGGCTATGTACTATACCACCCAAGATAATACAATACAATTTCGTCTTCAGAGGATTGCAAATTACAACAACTACTGTTTTGTGATGAACGTATATGGAAACGCAAAACAGTTTTACATCTGATTCATGTTAATCTGCAATGTACTGTAAATGTACAAGAGTGTGGAGCAGTTATAGAGCAAGCCACACTAATTGAGTTTTGACTACAACCACCAGAGGGCGTCATCTTTCATCAGGTAAGGAAATCACATAGATTCTGTAGTTCCGGAAGACACGAAGAAATAAGAAGAAACACCAACAAACAAGTCTATGAAGACTGCAAGGTTCCAATCTCACAATATTATAAGCACTATCAAAATGGGTCTGTTTTTTTTTTTTTACATAGCATTGCATTTACTATAATAAATATACTATAAAACGCAACACAAATTACTACATCAAACTGATGTAGAGTCTAAAATATTATTTAACCACTATATTGTTCGAAGAACGCAAATAGACTAAAGCAATTACGGAATGGATCAATTAAGCTACAGAATATATCAATGAAATGTCAAACCCCTGTAAAACAGGACACAGCTGTGACATCTGGTGGTTAGTTGTACCGGTACATCTTGAATTGGCCACTTTACCTTTCGCGATTGTTTAGTCAATTGTACACTCCTCCATTGCGTTCGTGCCCACAGAACCACAAATTACCTCCCTTGCTCCCACCTTAACACCCCCCCCCAAATGCCCACGTATGAATGGTTTTAGCCCATAGGAGCTGTAGATGTTCCTAATTTGTGTTTATAAAAACTATCGCTTTCTCAACATATTTATATTTGTCCTGATATTTTTTGACCCATACATTAAAAATATTATTATTTTTAAATGTCACACAAAAGTAAAAATGTAAAACGAACACCTAGGGTCGCTCAGAAATACTCAGATCTAATTTGTGTTTTTAGTGCCATTATAATCACATGATAATAAGCACATGATGGTTTTTCTGTGATGAATAACCGTTTCTGATTTGATCAGGCAACAGTCAGCTCAACATCTTTCTGACTCCTATGTGTGTAAAAAAAACCCTCCTGGGTTCAGATAGTGTCATCCTTCTTGACCCTGCCTTAGTGAACCTTATGGCTAAATATACAACCTGCCATGTATAACAACAGTTAGCCATAAAGAGCTACTTCTTGTAACAGTGCCAAAAATCAAGAATATTCCGTGGCATCTGGATGAGAGCTGTGTTTCTTGGCCTGATGTGGAAAACCACTTCATTCTGTCATAGATTGGACCATCTGGCTAAGTGTCGAAGATGCGACCATACAAACTCATCCTCTTACCAGATCTCATCACAGACAAAGCACAAATTGTAAAATGGGCTCTTGGAGTGCTATCAGGCCATGGGTAATAAAGAGTGGCAGTAAGGGTATATCCAAAGCACACCGTCTTGTTTTGCAATATCCTGGGGGCAGGATAGTCTAGTGGTCTAGGTGTTGGACTCCCAGCCGTAAGGTTGTGGGTTCAAGCCCCAGAGTCAGCCTACCTGTAAGCATCCTTGAGCAAGATGCCTAACCCCTATCATGTATCATGTAGACATGTAATTGTAAGTCACTTTGGATAAAAGTGTCTGCTAAATGCTGTAACTGCGATAAACTTGGTTATAATATAAAATTAAACAGAAACAAATGATGTATTATTCCCATACAAGTCAATACTATATAGCCAAAGTTATCTAAAATCATCCCCTGGAGTTTTGAAATTGTAATTACGTTTGCTTTAGGCCTACTTAGAATATTTAGACAGAACAATAACATGTTGCCTAGACAGAATATTTTTTTAAGCTAGCAGTTAAACAGCTCTACCACACGAGGGCAGTACAGGATCATATTATGCTAACTATGGCCATACCCTTCTTTTGCGTCAAGCTGCCAATGAGCTATATTAGCGCAATGAAAGCACAATCTGTTAGTTAACAATTACCCTACACAACACAAATAAATGACAGTGTGCGTGGGTCTGTGTGAACACGCATATTAATTTAGAAAACATAGAAAGAAAAAAGGGGGAGATTAGGAGTGTGAACATAATAGTCCCATGCAGAGCAAGAAAAACATAAAACCCATCCTCCATATTGGCATTTGAAGATGAGGTCTGTTGTTGGCTACGTGAAAATGGGCTCCTGTGTTTCAAGCTGCGACAGTGAGTGAACGAAAGGGACGGAAACATGGACACTAATAAGGAATGAACAACTGAGGTTTTCAGGTCTGTAGGGTCAAATGAGGTTATCACACCGAATGTGTTTTTGGCGGAACAACAACAACAACACACGCCGCAAATGAAACAGGGGATGGCGAACAAGACGAAGGCAGGAGCAGAAGACTGCAAGGCGGGGATGGTGGTGTGCGCACTGCGGGGGAAGTGGTGGCAGTTGGGGAGCCGAGGGCCAATGCGGGAATCAAGGGCCACAGCTGCCTCCTCTTCACTCTATCAGGCAGAAGAGATTGTAGGCCACGGGGGGAGAGAATAGACGGGTGGAAAAGAGATTGAGCGGAAGCAAACAAGGGGAAATTAGCCGCTTCCAACAACACGAACGTCCCTCTCCTCCCACTTCTCGTCGATCAACGTCAACGTTGCCCCTCTCTCCGCTGTCCGCCATCTCGTCAGTCCCTCTGCCCTGCCCCCCCGTCACGTCTCCCTCACGTCCTCCCGCCGTCCCTGACAGTTGGACACGCCGCCCGAGGGGGACAGCCGCGTTCCAGCGCACGTGCTTACGCGTGTGTACGACTCATGCCAGGACTGTTGTTTAGCAAGAGGCACGAGGGAGGGGGAGGGGGGGGGGGGTGAACTATGCATTCGTTGGGTGTAGCTACTGTATATAAAATACATTATATTTATATATATATATATATTTATATATATATATATACAGTATATATAAATATAATGCATTATATATATATATAATGCATTTTATAAAATACATTATATTTATATATACTGTATATATATATAAATATATATTAATATATATACATTATAT
>JAOEHI010000004.1:87935-103109 GCA_025447815.1 Percopsis transmontana
AGTGCTGATTGGCGAGTGGCTGAAGACTGGTCTCGCCACACCAGGTTCCAATCCTGCAATCAGCTTGGCTGAACGAGTCAAGAGAGAGAGAAAGAGAGAAACCCGGGCAGGCAAGGCTAGACAGAGCCAGTAATCCCAACAGCATGTGTGTCTGAGGTGCAGTGTGTCTGTACTGCATTCTGTCATACTGCACCTCAGACACACATGTCTAGTTATGACAGAATGCAGTACAGACACACTGCACCTCAGACACACGTGTCTCATATTATGCTGCTGGTTTTACTTGGGCTTGTGAATACCAATGACAATATTCTATTCACGCAATTCATTAGGTTATTATTTTACCATAAATATGGTATTATATGCAGCTGCATTATGATTGCATTATACATTATGATTCACTCAAAGGCTGTAAGTCTTGGTGGGTGCACTGTAAGAATAGGGTACAGATACGTGAGCGGTAATTGCCACTACTTTCTAGTCTCGCGCGTTTCTGAGGTGCAGTGTGTGCGTTGGGGGTGGGGTGGGGTGGGCTGGGGGGGTGGTTGGCTTTGCACCCCAGCCCAGGGAATCTTTATGGCACCTCATGTTTCGATGTTTATCGAAACAATCTTTCAAATTTATGAAGAAAAACTTGAATACAGAGGTGTGTTAATGCAAACACAAACCGCATATCATCTCTACACTGTGTCTTTGTGTGTGTTGTGTCTCATTTAATCTCGTCCCAGGATCCATTAATGCCCAATGTGTAGCCAGTAAGGGAAGTTGTATAATGGGACCCAGGGGAGGTGCATGATACATGGCCTGTGTAGAGTGGGTCACACACATGGAGGGTGAAGCCGGCATCATTAGCGAAAATACAGGAGGGACTGTGAAGATAGAGAGTGACGCAGACTTCTAGGGACTGGGGACCAATTGACATACAACTGCCACAAAAACTCCAGTTTAGACACTTACACTGTGTATTCGGGACATCAAATGATGTCAACATATCCCATAAGCCTTCACTGGAAGTCCTCATCGGGCATGTGTATTATGCTATTTACATGACCCATATCCCATATCTTGCGGAAACTGATCCAGCATGTGAAAGCGGTGTGGTCATTTCTTCCATTCTCTTGTCCACAGGGTGCAGAACTGAAGTCAGCGGGACCCCAGGTGCGGAAGTACCGGAGAGGCCGTTTTATTCTTGAGAACTCTTCTATATTCTTCAAACCGTCTTCCTCAGAAGTCCGCCTAACATACGCCTGAGCCAGAGCTGTCTACATCCCACCCAGACCTTTTAGAATTGCAATGTAATAAGTGTTCCTGACCTCCCGGTTATACATCGCCACCCTTTAAATGGTAGCCGTCATTCCCTCGCTCTATCTTTCCAACTCCCACACGGCCAGGAACGTAGGTCCCGTAGAAAAAAGCGTTAAACTCCCCTTGACACTACTTGCACCTAACCGACCCCTACCTCCCTTCCTCCCCCTGTCCCCGCCCACTCCCTTCCGCCATGTCCAATAACACCACCGCCCTCAGCGGCTGGGGAGTGTCTTATTGGGTAGAGAACCCTCAGTGCCCGCCCTCAGTGGGAGGGGCCACTTTCCTGATTGTGGCGTACAGTGCCGTCATAGCCATCGGGCTGCTAGGCAACGCGGGCCTGGTGTTCATCATTGCTCGGCAGCAGGAGCTCCGCAACGTCACCAACATCCTCATCGCCAACCTGTCCTGCTCCGACATCCTCATGTGTGTGGTGTGTCTGCCGGTCACCATCATATACACGCTGATGGACCGCTGGGTGCTGGGCGAGGCCATGTGCAAGGTGAGCGCGCCGGACGCACGCACGCACACACACACACACGCACATGCACGCACGCACGCACGCACACACACACACATTAAACACAGCTGAAAACACAGCCTCTTCTTAGGACCGTCTGGGGCGTTATACACACCTTGTTTGATTGACATGTCCCTGTCGGTTTGTTGGGCCTGTTAGGGGCGGGACAACTGACCCTTCTTTTTTACGATTGGTTGCGTTGAGCATGCAGTTAGCCAACCGTTTTACATTCACATTTACAGCATTTAGCAGACGCTTTTATCCAAAGCGACTTACAATTATTACATTTGTTGACAGTTGAACTGGTTAACCACCAGTGTTTGCAAGCAGATAACATTCTCCTATAATAAAGACAGCATCATGTAACAAGGTTACTTCACCTATGCATTTGCACAACATTACTCGAAGGTTTATCATTTACTCCTTAAAACAGTTAGTAATTACAATAATCAAAGTTATCATTCACACTTCAAGTTATTCATTCTTCAAACAGTAAATAATTGCTAACTGTAAAGTGCTTAGTATTCTAAGAGCTGATCTTACTACTACACCATTCACACATCTTTACCTTTAAAATGCTGTCTTCACATTTGAAATTAAATGCTCTTAAAATCCACTACAGTAGCCAACATACCAAATTAGTAGAAAGAGGAATTTTTAATTCATTTTTTTTTAAAGGGAGGAAAGGAGGATAGAATAAGGATTGTTAGTGTCATAAGTGCTAAGAGGTAGAGAGACCGGTGGCCGAGGTACTGAGATGGATCTTGAAGAGGCGAGTCTTAGGTCTTCTTGCGGACCATAGCTCCGCCCACGTGTTCCTGCTTCACTGTGTGGGCTGGCTCAGTGTTGGGCCTGAACGCGTTCATTGAACGATGGTTCATGAACTCGAACGTGAACTGAACGTACTGTATTACTGCCTGATGAACGTTCCTGTGAACTCGTTCATTCTGGTGTCTGTGAACGGCACGCTCTCTCAGTTTAACTTCGTTCAATAGGGTGCCAGATTTCTATAGAGCCTTCCAAGCGAAATCCCGGCTAAAACACACCGTAAACGGGCCTTAATATGTAGCTGAAAAAACACGCTATCTGGCAACACCAGACACCAGGGTCGCACCGCCGCTTGCGTTTGAAAAATAATAGGTCGCAGCAACATATGGAAAAAAATAACTATGAACTAGTTCATTTTTTTGAAGTATGAACTATGAACTGAACTAGTTCATTTTTTTGAAGTATGAACTATGAACTGAACTAGTTCATTTTCAAATGTGTGAACTGAACTTTGAACTAGTTCATGTAGAAAGTGAACGTTCCCATCAGTGTGCGGGCCTGGGGTTCACCAGTGATGCCACTGTGCTTTCGTCTCCCCGTCAGCTGACCCCGTTCGTCCAGTGCATGTCTGTGACGGTCTCCATCTTCTCCCTGGTGCTGATCGCGCTGGAGCGCCACCAGCTCATCCTGCACCCGACTGGCTGGTCCCCCGCGGCGGGTCACTCATACCTGGCAGTCGGGCTGACGTGGATGGTGGCTGGCCTCATCTCCCTGCCCTTTCTCTCCTTCAACATCCTCACCAACGCCCCCTTCCAGAACATCAGCCTGCCCGCCAACCCTTTCAGGTGAGACGTGATCCACAGCATACGAGGTGTGGGTGCGGGTAGGGACCCTCCAAGGGTCTGCTTTTCTTGTCCATTAGCTCTACTTCTAGGTAAGTCCAAGCACACACCGATCACTGCGATATATATATCAAGCAAAATGCAGCAAATTATATTTATGCTGTAGGTTTTGAAAGCACCAACCGTCTGGAAGAATAACACATGCACTCGAATAGAGTGAGAGGCTGATGCATCAGGCTGATGTATTGGCAGTTCTCGACTATAACAGTCTTCTAGT
This sequence comes from Percopsis transmontana, assembly GCA_025447815.1. Classification (NCBI taxonomy): domain Eukaryota; kingdom Metazoa; phylum Chordata; class Actinopteri; order Percopsiformes; family Percopsidae; genus Percopsis; species Percopsis transmontana. The sequence goes on from JAOEHI010000004.1 coordinate 91,648, forward strand.
TGTTATTTTACTATAACAACGAGCAGGCAATATCCTTTTGGATATTACCTTGTTAATCCCTCTGAGGGGAAGTTTTCATCCTCTGATTGGAATACAGGATAAGAAGGACATTTTTTAGAGTTAATTTGGCCGAATTTAGCTCCCCTCCGGTCGAATTCGGATGGCGGTAAAACTTAAAAAACGAACCAATCATAACGAAGGTGCCAGTTGTCCCGCCCCGACAGGTGCCACAGAAGTGATGTGGGAGCGTCAGGGAGATGTCAATCACGAGGCGTGGGCAAAGGTCTCTCCAGGTAACAAGAAGGGCCATTGATCTGTCTCTGTCCTCCAAGGGATCATGTGATCTGCATGGAGCTGTGGCCCTCGGAGAAGCACCGGCTGGCCTACACAACGTCCCTGCTGCTGTTCCAGTACTGTCTGCCTCTGCTGCTGGTGCTGCTGTGCTATCTCAGGATATTCCTCCGTCTGAGGAGACGCAGGTCCCACACTTTGTCGTTATCCCAGAGGTTCACTAGAACCGCACGTTTGTATTGCCCGCAGTGTGCGCTAGGTCCTATGCACAGTGGTTTTCAAACCACACTTAGCAGTTAGCAGTAGCATTTTTTTTTTAAATCTCAAACATATGTTGTTTTACAAATATGTAAAACAACCATGAACACCATTAAAATGTGTGCACCTGTTTGTTTAAGATAATAAAACCGTGTTCAAAATTTCAAAAATGTTGGAAATTTTGAAAAAAAAAAAAGTTTTTGTAATTTTGTAAATGTCTATTTTAACACTTTGAAAACCACTACTGTGTAGCTTTTACGTGATGGCAGGTTAATGTTGTAAAGTGTCTGCTATATGAGGAGGCTGCTATGTCATCCACATTACCATATCATCTGAATGCAATATTCTCCAAATGAATCCTATCTAAATGTCCCATAATCACCGCCCTATGGTGCGTCTAATAGGAGCCTTGCTGTGTTGTGCAGGGACATGTTGGAGCGCAGCAGGAGGACCCGCGGAGCACAGAGGATCAACGCCATGCTAGCAGCCATCGTTGCAGCCTTCGCTCTCTGCTGGCTCCCGCTAAACGTCTTCAACACGCTGTTTGACTGGCACCACCAGTCTCTGCCTCGCTGCCAGCACGACACCGTCTTCTCAGCGTGCCACCTGGTGGCCATGGCCTCCAGCTGCGTCAACCCCGTGGTGTACGGTTTCCTCAACAGCAACTTCCAGAGGGAGCTTAGGTCCACGCTGCAGCGGTGCCAGTGCGGCGCGGCACCGCCGGAGAGCTACGAGAGCTTCCCCCTCTCTACTGTGGGCAGCGAGGGCGTGACTAAAGCCACCTCCCTCAACAGGATGGGCTCGGTGGGCACCGCATCGCCCAGGCCTCAGACCTGCGTTACTGTGCACGGCTAACACGGGAAGACACGCTGTGTAGTGGCTGACGACGAGGAAGTGGGAGCGTGTGAGTTAGCGTGTGAGTTAGCGTGTGAGTTAGCGAGAACAGACAGGTGACATTACGCTGGTGTAAACTACTGCGCAGCCTGGAATATGACTTCAACGGAACCTAACTTCCTGACTGGAAGGAACATTTTATGTCCGTCGGGCGGCTGTACGGGGACACGCAGGTGGAGTTTTCCATAATGTCTAAATCAAACGCCTGTGATTGAAAACACAGCTAAGTAATGTCAGAAGTAGGCCTACAACGGTATGACTGACCACATACTGTGTAGTAAGATGAGTATTTTATTCATAGAAGGGAAATTCAAATAAAGCGATAACAACATACAGTTGAATTCGGAAGTTAACATACACCTCTGCCAAAAACATTTAAAATCAGTTTATAAACAGTTTTAAACTCAGTTTAAAATAAAGTAGTGAGTAAACTCACTACTTTATTTTAAGAATGCGAAATGTCAGAATAATGGTAGAGAGATTTATTTATTTCAGCTTTTATTTCTTTCATCACTATCCCAGTGGGTCAGAAGTTTACATACACTTAGTATTTGGTAGCACTGCCTTTTAAATTGTTCAACTTGGGTCAAAGGATTTGGGTAGCCTTCCGAAAGCTTTTCACAATAAGCTACTGGAACTTTGGCCCATTCCTCCCGACAGAACTGGTGTAACCGAGTCAGGTTTGTAGGACTCCTTGCTCACATACGCTTGTTCAGTTCTGCCCACAAAGTTTCTATTGATAGATTGAGGTCATGGCTTTGTGATGACCTGCAATACCTTGACTTTCATTAAGCCGTTTTGCCACAACTTTGGAAGTATGCTTGGAGTCATTGTCCACTTGGAAGACCCATTTGCGACCAAGCTTCACCTTCCTGGCTGATGTCTTGAGATGTTGCTTCAATATATCCATATCATTTTCCTTCCATCTATTTTGTGAAGTGCACCAGTCCCTCCTGCAGCAAAGCACCCCCGCAACAAGATGCTGTCACCACCGTGCTTCACGGTTGGGATGGTGTTCTTCGGCTTGCAAGCCTCCCCCTTTTACCTCCAAACATACCGATGGGGATTATGGCCATTGTTTTGTTTCATCAGACCAGAGGACATTTCTACTAAATGTAAGATCTTTGTCCCCATGTGCAGTTGCAAACCATAGCCTGGCTCTTTTATGGCGGTTTAGGAGTAGTGGGTTCTCTTCTCGCTGAGCAGCTGCAGGTGATGTTAATATAGGTCTGGTTTTACTGTGGATTTAGATGCTTTTGTACCCGTTTCCTCCAGCATCTTCACAAGGTCCTTCGTTGTTGTTCTGGGATTGTTTTGCACTTTTTGCGCCAAAGTATGTTCATGCATGGTCCCACGGTGTTTATACTTGCGTGCTATTGTTTGCACAGATGAACGTGGTACCTTCAGGCGTTTTGCTCAGAGAAATTGCTCCCAAGGATGAACCACAAATATTTTTCTGAAGTCGGGGCTGATTTCTTTTAAATTTCCCACGATGTCAAGCGAAGAGGCACTGAGTTTGAAAGGCAGGCCTTAAAGGTACATCCACAGGTACACCTCCAATTGACTCAAATTATGTCAATATGCCTATCAGAAGCTTCTAAAGCCATGACATAATTTTCTGAAAAATTCTAAGCTATTTAAAGGCATAGGCAACTTGACCCACTGGAATAGTGATATAGTGAATTATAAGTGAAATAAGTCTGTAAACAATTGTTGGAAAAATTATTAGTGTCATGCACAAAGTAGATTTCCTAACCGACTTGCCAAAAATGTTTGTTAACATTAACAATGTTAACAATCTGTGTATGTAAACTTTCGTCTTCAACTGTATGCTTACAGATATACATACAATAGTAAACACAATATTTATACACAAATATACTGATACAGGTTTCTTCTTTGCCACATGTAGCCCAATTTGGGCGGCTACACAGTGTGTACAGAGGAAAAAATAAACAGGACAGACTTAGTAAGTTAATAATGGTAATATTATTTACTGTATCGTAGCACTTGTATACATGTATGAAGTGCTTTGCACAGAACATGTAAAAGAACAGACATTAGGCCTGCAAATAGTTGTGACAACAGAGACAAATAAAATAATCATTAATAATGGCATCCTGTGTAAACAAGTATTCAGTTGACTCTTCAAAGTGGATGTGGAATTTAATAAATACATTTTCTCTGGAAAGTTCTAGGAGCCATAATTACATAAATTGAATCACCCATCTATAATATATAATAACTAATGACTCACCCTACGGAGCTTCGTCTTCTGTTTGAACAATAGGGGTTTACTAAGGCACTAAGTACTAGGTACTACTAGGTACTAAGGCAGAATCTATCCAGATTGCCCTGGGCCATTATACTTTTACTGGAGACGAAAATAGGACTTAACGTTAAGTAAGTAAAGTCTAATTAAAAGCCAATTAAAGTGTATAGGAAGGGAAAATCTGTATTATTGGGAAAGATCAAATCTACAACAGATAAAAAGATTTATGATCCCGCCAGTCTTCATTAGAGCGTCCAGTGTACGGAGAGTTAAAGGTAATAGATTCCTGGATGGGGCTCGGGAGGATTAGGGTCTGATGAGGAATGAAATCAAATCATTATCATAATAGCCTACAGATGTAGACGTGCGAGGTCTGTTGCCATGGCGACCGGTTTATTTTGAGCACAGCGCGCGTCCTCTGAAGCTCGTCGTCGTCGTCATCATCATCGTCGTCGTCGTCGTCATCATCATTCAGACGCGTATAACCTCAGAACATAAAAATGACGTTGTCCTGGGCTGAGGCCGCACACTTGAGGGCCGGAACCCTGTGGTGCGTGCAGAAGAGGAGCTTTGTAACGTGGAGATTATGACGCGTGCACTAGCAACATTATGGCGGTCTCATTAACAGAACACACACGACATTATGATGATTGTGAGTTTGAACATTTGCATATTTCATACTGTTATTTATATCAAAGGTCTCGCAAGTTTTGTAAATGAATATGGATGTTTTCCAGAAAAGTATGTGTATGCTACCACCCCTGGCGAAAATTATGGAATCACCACACACACACTCACAGATACGACACTAAACTATTTGTGGTTAATAGCTGAACCTTTTATGTTTATTTTTATTTTTTTATGAAACATACCTCTAACAAATCAAATGCAATTATTTTAACTGAAGGGATATTTTTTTTCCAGCTCAAGGAGAGGGAAGAATTATGGAATCATTAAAAAAAAAAAATCACAATTGCTACTTTGTTGCACCTCCTCAGGCATTTATGACAGCCTGAATTCTTTGAGGCATGGATTTATGAAAAACAATATTCTCTATTAGGCTGGTTTCAACTTTCTCAAAAAGCAGTTGACAGATCAGCTTTGCAGGACAGAGCCTTGCCATGGACCATTTTTTAAAATTTCCATCATATATTTTCAATTGTCCTGAGATCCGGACATGTTTGCTGGCCATGTCATTGAGTTGATGTGCTTTTTTCCTTGAGAAAAGCTTTAACTCTCTTTGCTCAGTGGCAAGTCATCCTGATGATTTCATCATCCCCAAACCTATTTTCTATCGATGGAATGAGAAAAGTGTCCAAAATGTCAATGTACACCTGTGTATTGACTGTTGAGGTACTGATTACCACCTCCCCTGGTCTTTTACCTGACACGCAACCCCCCACATCATAATGGGGGGGGGATTTGCTTGTTTTCCTCAGGCCATCTCATCATCTTTACATGTTTCATTGGAACTGCACCAGACAAAGGTTCCAGCATCACTGAATCACTGAAAATCACTTTCGTCCAATCAGTCACACTCCACATGACTGCTTCTCTTTAGCCCACTGTAACCTCCTTTTCCTCTGTTTGGGTGTCAGTGCCGGTTTTCCTTTGTTTTTTCTCTATGTAAATCCCATTTCATTCAGCTGATTTCTGATTACAGTTCTGTCACAAACACCGACTCCTATTTCCTACCATTTGTTTCTAATTTGTTTTGTTGTGCATTTTCTATTTCCAGGGCATATTACTTTGAGTTTTCTTGACGCTTTGACATCTTCCGTGGTAAACCCATATGTTTTCCTTTTATAACCTTCCCATTTTGTTTATACTTGCACCAAATTTTAGACACAGGTGACGGAGCAACCAACGTCTTTTGCCACACTCCGTGTTGGATTTCCATCTTGAAGCAGTTTTATAATCCTTTCTATTGTTTCAATTGGCAGCTCTCTTGTTGGGGCCATGTTTTCTTTCAATTAGCCAAGTCCAACCGCTCGTTAAGGCCTGCCAGCACCCTCTTTTAACTGCAGACTCATTTGCATATTCAGACTTGTGCTGGTATTTGTTTTAGAAATGCAAATTATAAGGTGATTCCATAATTCTTTCCTCTACTTGATCTGGTAAAAAGCATGCCATTAATTAAAATAGTTTAATTTAAGTTCTTTTAGGTATGTTTCAAGAAGCCAAAATGTTCAGCTATTAAACAAAAATGGTTTTGCGTCTGTGATCTGTGATTTGTTTATTTGCTGCAAATTAAAAAAAACTGGGTGAAGTGTGGTGATTCCATAATTTTTGCCAGGGGTTGTATATTGTTATATATAAAGTTGTTGTGAATTCAGTTTTAATATAATCATAATTTGCCTTTTCCTTTGCAGTTGCCTTGAGTTGTTTTAAATTGCTAATCAAACTTATTGTTTTCGTGTTAACTGTCTGTTTATTTCCCTTGCATATAAAATAGCCATTAGCTAATTTGCAGTGGAGTGCAATTATGTCCGCCTATAGTAGTGATGGCATCTCCTTCGTTGACCATCTCAGCTAGGTACATGCATGGGAGAGAGCATGGCCTAAATCAGCTTAGTGACTTGTGAATTGACCCAAGACCGTGCTAGGCGATTGAGGCATGGCCTTTGGCTATAGCAACCTGTTTTCTGTTATGTTCTAATGCACAAAATACAGTAACATGTCAGTACGATGAACCGTGGCATGTTGACGGCACCGTATAGAGCGGAGGACATGATGTAAAATAATTCACACAGGAATGTCTGTTAGCCTCTTAACCACCGACGACCGATTGTCAGCTCTTCTACAGAGAGTTTATAACTGTTGAAAGTGCAATACCCTTAATTGTGTGTCATCATAAGATCTCTTTGTTCTAGCTTTTGGTGATCTCATATTAATTGACCTAAAATTAGAAGAAGAACAAAGGAGTCACAGGATTGGATAGTGTCACATCAAACACCAACTATGAACATTGCAGTAGACTCAAATGTAAAAATGTAGCTAAAATGACAATATGGTTCCAGTGGGGTTATGTCGTGTCCCATTACACAGTCCAGTCCTCCAATCCTAATCTCTTAAAACCTCAATTATAAGAGCTTTATTTATCACACTCCACCTAATCCTTAACACTTAACAGGAAATATGATGGTTTAATGTTTTCATCTGTGTGAACATCTGTTTGAATGCTTTTGAGGACTGCATTTGTATTACCGCCTCTAGTTTAGGCTAAACCATGGTTTGATTGTTGGAGGCGCTGTTGAATTCTCAAAGGTCTGACATGACAAGTACACAGAAATAAGATAAGAATCGCCACCAGCTGTTCATGTCCCAAGCGCCAGGGCTGCTGGAGGGACTGAATTACGTCACGAAAGCTCACACCACATCAGATAGTTGACATTGTAACCAACTGCTATTCCGCTTGCCAGTGAAATGAACCATCCTTGCACTGTGAAGGGATTTGCTGGGCTTTTGCATGGGTGACTCATTTGCATACATTAGCATAGTCAGGCATAGAAATCTAAATGGAAAACATTATGGCCTAAATATGGAGATTGATATGATTGATTTAGTATTACTTAAGGTTCTGAGGCGTTTCACTGCAACATGTCTGAGTCACGTGGGAGCTGAAACAAAGTCATGCAACCTTAAAATGTGACAGAAGCCGACACGGTGCCCCTGGTGGCAGAACTACAAACCCGTCTCTCCATCTCTGTTTCCTTGGTTACCTGTAGTGTGCCACAGCATTGCTATTTGTAAAGTAGCACACACACACAGAAGCGTTTTATTCCTTTCCATAATGTAGTCTAATTATATGAAAGCAGCCCCCTGAACACCTGTCACCCACCCACCCCCCTTACATCCTACATGCCAAATGATTTGCATTATCTACAGCAGCAAGCTAATGTATCTGTTAAGCCCCGAGTTAATTTGGACATTAGGTCTACTTGGTGGTTGGACTGCTTCATATTATGCTCCTCGGTAGATCCTTGCCCTTGTGGTTGAAATAGAGGGAAAAAAAACAATGTTCCTCGAGCAGCACACGCCCTAGTGGCTCGCAATCCTCTCTACTCCTGCCCCGATACATCTGGGTCTCGCGCCCCTGACTGCCCCTCTCCCCATCTTATACCCTTTTGTGGACCCCTTTTGGTGTTTCAACATGCATACAATGAGCTGGGATGGAAATTGTGGGTTTTGGGTGACATTTAACACAATTGTGTGTTCCTTTAAACAGTGGTTTAAAGGATGTGAGTGTAACGGAGGCCAGCGGTACAGCAAGGTGCTGCGCTGTGCAGAGTAAACCTCACTCCCCGACACGTTAAGAGACGTGTTAGCGACCGACGCTAGGGCCCATTGGGTTTTAGCCTCCCTTACTAACACGTCCGCCTCCCACGGGATTCGACTGGTTAATTGGCACTGCCTAAGAATTTGTTACGGTGTGGGAGTGTTCATATTTACGATTATTCAATCTTGAAATAATTTCTACACAAAATTAAGCTGATGAAGTGATAACCTCATGACCAAATACTGTAAGCTATGTGGTCAATGCTGTTCACCAAGGGTTTTAAAGGGGTTCTGTAATTGTAAATCTACAAAGAAGTGACAGAAACGCTCTGCTGGGCTATACAAGTTCACTGTTTTGTATTTAATAGTAATGTTACAGCCACATATTGTAGGATAACTTATTAACAGCGCCTTCTCATCTACGAGACGCAACTGCTCTCTTGTTTTTGAAAGCTGTCATATTCTTTTGACAGCAGATCCATTCTTTTACTGTAGTTGTAGAATTTGAGGTGTAGCTTTGTCATTGGTGGTAAGCCAATATTTCCAGTCTTTTTGCCAGTGTACTACCAGTACACCAGTGGGAAAATTGGCAGTTGTATCAGAAAAAAGGTATGAGGTTATGCTGCTGGTTTTACTGCGATATATTAGGAGCTGTTAGAATGATTTAAAAGTTCAAATTTTACCATAAAAAAATTATCCTATCCAGATTTAACATTCGCTTAGGGGATTGTTTTTGTGATGCTACAGGTTGTTGTGTATATACCCTTGGGATCTGGAGCCCATTAACGAAATGATTTGTGTCTTATGACACATAGCCAGCTAGGTGTTGATAATGCATCAAGAAGGATTTAATATATTGAGTCTACCTTTGTGTTTACCTTTAGCCTGTTTTACATTGAGCTGCCTTTGACAAATGTAGTCTGTGCTCTAAGCTCTCCTTGTAGATAACATGGATTTGTTGATCTTCTGTAACGTGTTTGAATACAAGAGTTTAAGCGCCCCTCCTTGTAATGTAGCTTTCTTTACTGATTCAGATAACATTTTCCCTTTCTTGTCCTTTGCTGCCCTCCATCTTCCCACCTCTCTTTTATCGCCTCTTCTAGGCTAAAGAGGCTCTCTGGTCCATCATTTCTGTGGACCTGCACACTTGAAGGGAAGAATTGAAGATAAAAGTCAATCGCTTGGCTCGCGCATGTAACAGTCTGGATATCAACAGACTGCCAAATGACTTCAGGGAGAATGAGGAGCTCAACAAACCATTAAATATTCGACTGATTCTAGTTATTTTAACGTGGCTCCTCGCTGCTCATCCCTTTCTGCTCAGTGAGCTTCTACGACATTAGTATGACTGATTGAATGTTGTTCTGAGAAGTCATGCAAAAACACATAATAAAAATATACAATCTGGAAGGTTGAAGGTATACTTTATACAATTATTAATTCAACTAGTACTGTATTATCAATTACACATATTGGTGGTAAGAAAGGACTTTTATTTCCATACCTGAACATGACATTTACATTTACATTTACATTTGCAGCATTTAGCAGACGCTTTTATCCAAAGCGACTTACAATTAGTAGATTTGTCAACAGTTGAACTGGTTAACCACCAGATTTTGCAAGCACATAACATTCTGCCAGAATAAGCGTAGCATCATGTAACAAGGCTATTTTACCTCTGCATATACAGAACATTACTTGAAAGTTATCATTCGCTCCTCAAACAGTCAATAATTGCAATAATCAAAAGTTATCATTCAGTCTATAATTGCTAATGCCAAACTGCTTAATATTCCAAGAGCTGATATAAGAGTAGAAAGAAGGATTTTTTATTTTTTAAGCAAGGGAGTAAATGAAGATAGAATAAGGATTGTAGTCTGGCACATTAATTAATTCATTAACAAATTATCCCAGATTAAATGCACAGGCCTATGTGAAGTTGTAGTTTAGCTGTATGAAACTAAACTGATGTGTAGCTATCTAAGATTGTGTGCCTACATGCGTCCATACATTTGTTTTTCATTAAGGGGGATATGAGATCTCATACCTCCTTGTTGCTATATGAGTAATATAATTTCCACTAAATTAATTCAGATAGTTAAACTTGACTAGAATGGGCTGCTGCATGATACATTAAAGTTGTATTAGGCCTTCATTTTAACCACAGGGGTTAAAAACGGTAAGATTAGGGCTCTAAAAAAAGATCACCGTCAGAAGTCTTCTGTATTACATAATCAAATTTTCATGTTGCTAGAGCGCTATCTAGTGGTACATGTTGTTGTGGCAACTTACAGGCCCACTGTCTGAAGAGTTTTTTAAGTTGCTGTAGGTAGGATTTAAGAGATATACATTTAGTCTAATTTCTTAGAAATGCCACAGACATCCGTCTGCTATCAGTGAGTTAAATGCTCAGTGAGAGTCTGCTCTGGTTGATAGGCACTGCCTCTATCTACTGTATATATATATGTCGATTTACATTTTTGACGACCCCCGAAATAATTCTGACCAATCAGGGCCTCTATACCCTGATTGGAAGGCGAATCTACCTTGCCTGTCAATCACATGAATGCCCGCACACAGTTCACAGCTTCGCAATGGCAGGCCACCGGGCTCCAGAGCCAGGGAGCAGACAAGGACTGGGTGGGTTTTTGGCCTAGAGCCTAGAGCAGCCGACTCTGATTCTGACGTCAGACAGGTGGTCCAATGCTGCTGTTGCAGTTCGTGATGTCACAGATTCCACAGTATAAGCAAATCATAAAGAAGGTGTCGGTTGCCAGTTGGCGTGTCCACACCGAGCAGTGTGTACACGCGGAGTCCAAAGGTAATAAACCATCCTATACTGTATCATATACCTGTCTTGTCTTTACAGTCTCCTTAACCAAGTGCAAGAGACCAATTGATAATACCTAAACACATTCAAAAGGCAATGAATAAGTAAAAACCAACTGTTCCTAAGAAAAAAGCAGAGCAAATGAATCTTTTCCCCATCATAAAACAAATTAAAGCACAAGACACCAAAGCAGCAGCCATTAACTTATTTATTATACTGAATTTACGAAAAGTAAAAGCAACACTTGAATAAACAGTATTGTTCATTTTTAGTCTGTTATCCGGTTTGTGGTGGCTGTCTTTGAAAAGCATTCCACTGTACACAAGGCTGATGAAGTTAATAAGAACCTTTCGAAAAACACCCAAAAAGCGGTGGACAGCGGGTGTACTCGAGCTGATGCACGAGAGTAAGGCGAACACAGGTTTGGACACGACCCCTTCACTGCCACTGTTAAGCAGGGAAACCATTGGACTCACACTAGACAGGGTAGAACAATAGCAAGACAAACCAATGGCCATCCATCTTGTGCTGGATCAAGCTGGGGGGGGGGGGGCACATATTCCAGCAAACCACCACCCCGTTTTTCGGGGTCCACCAGTACGACCCTAAAAGACCCGGTTGGGGTTTTTGTGGGCC
>JAOEHI010000004.1:104468-145391 GCA_025447815.1 Percopsis transmontana
TACGTGGGAGAACTTAGGTTGGTTAAATACTAGGCGGGCTGCTGCATTTTGGATTCGTTGTAAGGGTCTGGTAGCAGGTTCACCTGTCTTAGCTATTCACAAACCATCAGACAGTCGTCCTCCATGTCTTTTGTCTTTTTGTGTTGGCCCTTATAGGAAATGAATGAAGAAAATCTCTTCCCCTCCTCTTCCCATCGTGACGAAGTGTCCCACAATGCTTTCTGATGCATGCCATGCTTAGCCTTCTGCTAGAAATGTTACGTAATACCCCGGTCTCTCCTCCCAGAACTGCCAGCCTCCAACACTTCCACTCCTTTGTGTGTCTGTGCGAGACTCTGTGTGCCTCTGGTTGACCAGTCTGTCTGTTGTGTCTTTGTTTGTGGTGAGTGCTGCTTTTGTGAAATGACTGACAGCAGCTGAGTGGAAACAGCTAGCACTGTTTGTTGCTTTATGCTTTGTGAAGTCCAGATTTGGTCTTCCCGTTTTGTTCAAATATATGAACATACAAATGAAATACATTCGTAGCTAATAAAGTGAAATCCACTGATTCCCAAAGGACACGTTGAGGTGAATTACAAATAGTACAAACCGTATAAGCAAACACATATTAGTGTTTGGAAAATTCAGTGGCATATTTTCTGCTTGCTGTTATGTTTGAGTGGATAATGCTACAGAAGCAGCTAGATTCTTCACCCAGATGGCGCCCAGCAGACCATTTGTCACGCACTGCACATTGAGTTCTACTTATAACCCTACTAATCATAAGCTATGCCATATATAGAACTGAGTTTATCTGGGACAGTTCATGAATGACCAGAAACCATAGTTTTCATTTCATCACGACAATTCCGTGGGCACTGATTGTATCCTCTAGATAGCATTCTACTGTACTGCAGACATACTGTATGGCATTGGGTTTATGAGTAAGCCGCACTAGGATTTACTGTATATTTGTACATTTGCATATCTCAGTAATAATCAGGTAATGATAATTATTATCTGTGGTGATTTGGCCTGTCTCGGAGAAGTGAGTTTATTTTTCTGTTTTAGAATTAATTATTCATTTAAAAGGTAATTGGAGCTGGAATGCTTTTAGAGTTTTGATAACCGAAGTTAATATTGACGCTGTTTTTACAGACATGCCTGCTTTATTTGAAATAGTGAAGACATATAAACAACATGAAATTGTTATTCAGCCCCTTTATTTTATTCCTCTTAAAAATGTAGAATATGCAACAGCATATTACATGCTGCCTATGTAATAATTATGAGAGGTTATTTTGTCACTAATGTCCACTGCAGCCGCTTACCATGGCGTCTATAGTCTATAAGAGTACACATTGAGTGGCCAGTTAAAAGACAATGACGACAAAACTAACTGCTCAGTATTACAACGTAGAGCGTCTCTGCATGTGAGGCTTAAGCACGCAAATGAATCACTGACTGGGCTGATGGATGGGTCCGATTCTATCAGCCCACACAGAGGTGTTTCTACCTCAAAGTTCAAGTTCAAAGTTCAAAAGGTTTATTTGTCATATGCAATAACAAGTTATGGCAATGCTTGGTTTTCCTACTCCTGACAGTGCAGTTAAGTTAAAAAGTAACTATCAATAATAACACTATGCAAAAACATGCAAAATGACTATACAACTGTAGTGCAATGTAAAAGTGACAGGTGTGCATGATAGGATTGGCAGATGAGCATGATATAGAGTGACAGGTGTGCATGGGACTATGGATGGAAGGGAAGAGGGGATCCTGAATTGAGCAGCCTTACGGCCTGAGGAAAGCAGCCTATTAGTTTTGAACGGTATACTGTACCTTCTGCCTGACGGCAGCTTGGTAAACGATCCTTGGCGTGGGTGGCTGGGATCTGTAATGATTCGTTAGCTCCTCCTCCTACACCTCTCTGTAGAGATCCTGCAGGGATGGCAGGTCAGACCTTGTGATGCGCTCTGCTGTTTTAATCACCTGTTATGGAAAATTTAGTAATATACCACACTGGAACAGAGGAAATTTGGTCTTTCTAAATTAATTGAATTGCAATTAAATGGAGACAGTTCACACACAGAGTTTCTCTTGCTTGTCTGTTTGTGAAAATGCCCCACCGTAGGAGGGTGGGAGGAAACCTTTTATACACATGATTAGGTCAAAGGTTAGGGGGTGGGGTTTTGAACCCTAGCAGATAAAACACCAACAGTCTTACATTCTCCTGTGACATCTTCATAAAAAAAACCTCTCCCAAGCATGCCAAATGAAGTGTTTATCCTTAACAAAAGCAGCTGTCTAAACATATAGAATTGTAAAACACAATTGTATGTAATGTGAAATTTAAAATTCTATAACATCACCCTCTGAAGTGCTTTGCGGTCAAGTGCGGTGCAGCTGCCATACCAGGCGGTGACACAGCCGGACAGGATACCTGAATTTGAACTGGTGTTCTCTTGTCACAGTAAAGGGTTGAATTTGGGCTGTAATGGTTCAGGGGACTTTTTTTGGGCCATAATTGGCCCCTTACGCCTTGCGGTTTGTTTGTAGCCCTGACGTGTATCCAAGGACGTGGAAGGCTGTACCCTGTACCAAAGCAATAATGTTAGGATAGGACAATCATTATTGCTTATCCAGTGCCGTTTATAGTTTGCTACAGTGTCTTTTACTCTTTTTATAATGCATTTTTCCAGCTGAATGATACAATATCACAGAGTATGCATTGTTTCAAGGCTCCACAAAAGTCACAACTGTTGTAAAAGGCAAACATTGATAGCTGATACCTACCGTTGGGTTTTAAGATTGAATGTTTCCCTTTAACTACATGACTAATATCATGATATATTTCTTTTTTCAGAGAGGAGCTGAAGCTGGCCTCTCAGAAATCTCAACACTTTGAGGAGGTACTAACTCTTCTTTATACTGTATACCACTTTATTTGTTTTTCTGATCAGAAAACTGTAAATTCCTAGCTGTAAACACGTGATGTTTGACCACTTACTGTTACTGAACCACAAGGAGAGCTTCAACATGGTTACAGCTTCCTCTGTCTTTTTGTATTTCTCAGTGCACTGAGCACCGGGACAGTCTACAGCCAGACATGAAAAGCAGGTAAGGGTTTGGCAAAAGGTAGAAACTTAAACACCGGTGCACTTAATAGATGCTAGGCTTTATAAATCATTTGGGCATCATCTTGTGTATCATATTGACAGTTTGGAAAAAATATTAATTTTAATATTTAAATTGAGGGATTTACAGTGATAGATTTCCAATATTTTCGTATATATATATTTTATTATATTTACAACATCAAGAAATGGTAAGCATTAATAAACACATAAATAAATACATTATATAAATGTCTTACAGTAGCAAAGGATATACAGTAAATTTGGTTTTATATGAGAAGACAGCCTAGCTGTTATTGTCTTAGGCTTGAAGCCTTTCTTTTACCATAGGCGAGACAACGTTTGTGAATGCTATTTTTGTCTGTAGGCACAGACACAGTCTTAGTGTAGTCTTATTTGTCTTTGCCCAGTAATCAGAGGATTAAGCCCTTCTTAAAGGCACATATCTCTAATGTATTGTAGCAGATGCAGAACCTTACACCATATGCTTTAAAGCACAACTGTGCACAAAGGGGGAGGGGTAGAAAAGGATGTAAACCTATGTACTCTGTGGAGGGACGCGTAGAGAGGTGTGCTAGCCACTCGTGTGAGAGGGGCAAGTTTCAAACCAAGTTTTGTCACGTTGGTTTCAACCACAAGAGTGATCTCTGGCAGAAATCAAGCAGTGCAGTGGTGGCAGGATAGAGCTGCTCTCCAAGCCTCCTGGGTTTGATCCCTGACATGCTTGCTTACCTGAAAGCATCCTTGAGCAGTCTGCTCCTTAATCTCGCTGTAAGTCGCTTTGGATAAAAGCGTCCGCTAAATGACTTAACTGTTGCCAGCTTTAATATCCCACCTCTTAGTGGGAGAGCAGAGATGGAGAGAGAGAGTGTTGGAGGGGACATGTGAGTGAGGGAGGGTTATGATATGAGCTGTAGCCATATAAGCCTACAAGGCAAACAAACAGAGAGGTGATTGCTGTTGTACTGGTGCCCTATTACTAGCACCTCCAAATATACTCATCTCTTCAGGCCAGTTCCCTTGCCCTACATTCTCTCTCTCTCTCTCTCTCTCTCTCTCTCTTATACACACACGTGCGCACCCATACTGAGCACTACACTGCTGATGTCTCAGTTTGGTCTTGAATGTACAGTATTCTATCAAGTGGCTCTCTGACTCCACAGAGACAGCCTCCCCACTCAGGAAACGGGGGGAGAAAATAACTTCCAGAGACCCACTGGCACCTTGATCTCAGATAAAGACCTGGAGCTGGAAACTCTGAGGAATGAGGTACACGGACAACAGGCTTGACACATGAACCTCTCTATTAACACTCTGAGGTTGTACACCTAAAGGCTTATTGGTATGGCAGTAAATATGGTCCGGTCCCTGTAGATTGCAGTGCTGCGGGGAGAGAATGCCATGGCCAAGAGATTGCAGACAGCTGTAGAGACCCTGGAGAGAGACAAAGCCCAGCTGCAGAGTCGTGTCCAAAGTCTAGAGCAAAGGCTTGTGGGAAGGCAAGCCTCAGAGGGAGAGGACCGAGTTACATCCTCAGGTGAGTAAATGCACTGTGGCGATTAGCAGCTGAACCTCCCCTCGCAGTCATTACGGGAGCGTTTTTTAGAGTTTACACTGCCATCTAGTGGTGTAGATGCAGCAGTGCATATATTAACTCTATTGAGGTATAAATGGCGATGTCCGATAAGCCAATTCATCGATGTAGCTAAACATAGCTCATTCTGTACCTAGCGACTTGACTTGAAAACATATTTAACACAATGAATATTCACTTTTTTGTATTCCAAGTTTAGTTTAAAACATTGCTTAGGACATCTTTAACTAAACTAAATGTTAGTTATTTTAGTTTAACTAAATTTTACTAATAAACTTGAACCATTTTTCAGTCATCTGTTAAAAAGTGCTGCTATAAAAAACAACATACAATTTATTGCCTGCTTGTTTTCTATCTCTGATTTGCTCCTGCAGGAGATTCAGCTCTGGACCAGTTGAGGGAGGAGAAGGAGTTTGCTGAGGGACAGGTGTGACTTCTCTACAATGCAGTTCTTGTGAAACCATGTTTCTCTGTATCTTCATATTCAGACTGTCCACAACATTGTGAAATGGGCCAGACCTTTGTTTTCTTGACTCCCATCAGATCAACTTCCTGAACAGTGTCATTGTGGACCTCCAGCGGAAGAACGAGGAGCTGAAGGTCAAGTTGAAGAAGTTGGCTCTGGCTGAGTTCAACGGCAATGACGGGACAGAAGGGTAAGAGCAGACATACAGAAGGCCATTAATAGAAGAAGTGTACAGGAAAAGCACTACAATGGACATATCGCCCCTGCTGCGTCACCACAATGACAACGTATCGCTGGATTGCAATATATAACATAATCATTTTTTTGTTCCTGGGGACAATGGCACATGAGTGTGTAACTACCCCCAGTGGAGGTTCAGGGTACTGCATACACACTAATGCAAATGCAATTACTTGGCAAGTATAGCAGAAAATTAGTAAAACAGGTTCCGCTAAAGTTTCCCCTAAATATTGCCAGTGATGCATGGCCCCTTCATTCACCGTTCACCATCATTCCCGACTCCTCTCCTGCAGGTTGGCGGAGGAGGGCTTGTCAAAGCAGGAGAAGAAAGCTATGCCGCGCCTTTTCTGTGACATCTGCGACTGCTTTGACCTTCACGACACAGAAGATTGCCCCACCCAGGCCCAGAGTCCCGACTCGGTCCCCCACTCCACCTACCACGGCAACCCGGCGGACGAGAGGCCCTACTGTGACATCTGTGAGGCCTTCGGACACGCCACGGACTCCTGCAATGATGATCAGACCTTCTAGAATTATTTCCCCTCACATTTCTATGTCCTGGAGCTCGAGCCTCCCTTCTATGACCCCATTACCCTCCTAACACTTCCTAGTCCTTTTACTGTCCCTGACTCTAGACCATGCACAGCCAAACAACAGATTTTCCATATGTATTTTTATATTGTATTTATATATATTACTGTCATTCATTATCCTAATGTAAATCCTCTACATCTCAAAAGACACAGTCTTTTTTCCTAAGATAAACTAAATACAATGCAGAATGCTTGTCCAAATATGCTGCTTTGGTGCAATAATAATGTTTGTAAAACAAGGAGTCTTACCTCTGCACTTATCGTTTGCTGATTTGTGGTTTTGCTATTTTACTTTGTTTCTAAATGTATTTCCTGTTTGGCTTTATCTGTTGCTAAATGGCAAAAATAGGAAAAGAAGTTTATTACAGCGAAAAGGGAAATGAACACCACCGATTTTTAATGCCTCTGACACATTCCTGTCTACTATGGAACATTCCAGTACTGCCCAGACAAACGCCGACCAACACCAACTGTTGGATCAGTGTGCACTGTTTGTCGGATGTGTTTGACATGTTCGGGGTGAACATGTCAAACAAGATGTCAGTTACTGTCTGGGCAGTGTGGACTAGCAGTTGGTTTTCTGAACATTTTAAAGACTGCAACCAATAACTTCCAACTTCACAATGTTGGGGTTAGTTGGGCATTGTTTGGGCAGTGTGCAGCCACCCACTTGAAGGCTAAACTGGTATTTGTTCAATTCAATTACAACAGCCTTCTTTCAACTTAATTAACACAAAACAAATTTGTGTTTGAAGTACATAATGATACTTGGCTTGAGTAAACCACAGTATAAAACACAGTAATACTGGCAAGGGTTTAATAGCACAGTGTAAATTGTTTTCTATTAAGTAGATTTATACAGTGTTATTGTGTACTAACAGTACTTTTACATAATATACTAGAACATGGCTGTTGTAATGTTTTATTGAAGGTTTGTTTTAGCTGCCGATAAAGTAGCTGCATTCGTGTAATTTATTGTTTGTGCATGTGAGGTTGGTTGTTCAAGACCTGTCAGTGACGGCACAGGGATCTGGTTAGCACTGAGCATGGTGTATGCTAGTCCTACTGTTGTAGCAAAATGGTTTTACCACAGATACTGTTAAATTTACCGGATCTTTGCCAAATGAAGACAATATAGGCCTCTTGTAATTTAGTATTGCACTGTCCACTTTAAAGATTTATCCTTAGATAAATTCCACAATTCAATTCCAGAATCTAAAGCAAAAATATTTATCGGAAAATTATACAGAGGATGGATTGAAATACAAACAGTCCCATTAGTGTGGATTTCATATATATTGTCTTAAAGGTACACTCCTCAATTGCATTATTGCCCTCCCTGAATCCCCAATTTCCTACCCAGTGCACTGTTTATGTCTGAAACACAACTATGCATAAAGGTGCAAGTGGCTCTGGGGGGAGGAGTAAAGAAGAGTGCCAGCCACTCAGGTGCGAGAGAGGCATGCACCCTCTTGAGTTTCGAACGAAAATATTTTTAAGCACTAGTGTCAACCACTAGGGAAGCGCCGGACACAAAATCAAGAAGTGTCCCTTTAACATTATGCATTCCTGTATAGCAATGTGTATTTCAAACATTTTAATATGAAGCACAAGTCTGGATTATATTCAGTCTTCCAATGTAACAATGTGTTTTGTTTGTGACTAACTATTGACACTTATCTCTTTAAATAATAATCAGAAGATTCCTTCTGGTAAACATGCACATGCTGCCATGGAAGCTTTTATGTTGATACAGTTACATTGTTTGATAAATATTTCAACACAAATGCACTTGTATAGATAGATTGTGTACTTACTACTTCAGTAAGTCAGGCATTAGTGCAATGTTTTGTATGTAACACATTTGTATGACAGCATCTATAATTTTCTTGATGCTTTTACAGTGTTCCAAAGCCTTTACTGATGTGGGTGTACCTGTAAATGTGTTGTTTTCTATGTACTGTATACTCCCAGAGTCCAATAGAAATGCTATAAAACATACACTGTTTTGCTTTTCTTATTAACAAAACACGAGCCGACTTTCCATGTGCAGTAAGATATACACAAGTAACCTTGACATAGATAGCAGAAATATCTATTTCATTAGCGTTGCAAATACTGGAAAATGTATGGCCTGGTTCATTTGTAGATAAACTTTGAGATTATAGCCCCTCACAATACAGAAGAAAAAGATTATGTTTTGTGACTTTTATTAAGAAAACAAAAACATTGGACATAATAAAAACCAAGAACTACTGATGGAATAAATAAGTCAAACCAAACCATAACTCTGTACAAGATCTAAAGTGAAACAACATGGTCCCAAGAATAATAACATACAGGATTTCAAATCTCACATCTTTTTTTTTTTTAAAACACAATTTTGAGCAAACATTTAGCTCAATCAGGTGAAAGCTACAACATAAATGAGAATATGTTTTAAACTGAGTGTATGTAATGTTTTTAACTGTTTTAATGTCAATACATAGCATTTTAAGTACCAGCACTGCTGGACTGGGAATGAGGTATATGCTAATCCATCCTTTAAACAATTTAGATTTGTTTTCTCTTCATCCATGTGAGGGGTGATTTGCTGAAGTTATTCTGTCAATGAGTACGCCTGTTTAGCCTCCGCGTTATTAAGTCATTGGTTTACGGCAATCGGCGGGAAATCATTTGATTATTCACATACCATATTCATTGCTGTGACTACATGTTAGGTTTGAGGTTGTATATTTTGAGGTCAACGGTCTGAATCCTTGCTATTCAGTTCAAGTTCATCGCACATTGATGTCAATGACAAATCTGCTAACAGACAGCACCTTGGAAGAGGAATAGAACCAATTCTTGCGCTAAAAGACTGGACCCACTATTGTGAGCTACAAAAAAAAAAAAAGTAGGGTAAGGAGTAAGTAGTTATACACAGAACATTTATATGAATAAGAAGTCATAGTGAACCAGACAGGAAACTGGTACCAGCAACGGCGTGTTTCAACTCTGGATAAAGAAAACCAGATGTTAAATCTACCGGGGGGGGGGAGGAGTAAGATAACTGAGGGAGGGGTAGTGTTCGAGCGGCAGATGGTAACCAAAATAAAATGTAACTCCTTAGTGACACTTGTAAGGCGAAAAAAAAAAAACATATGGCACCGAATGTGTAAGTTAAAAAATGCTTGACCTAAAACGTATGTTTAATTGTAGCAACCCAAGGCACACCTTCAGGACCTATGCTAACTATGCCTGCCTTTACCATTCATCAAAAAAGGGTTTTACTGTACCCGTCTTCTACATACCCATACTAACACATCAAAACAAGTGAATGAAGAACTTCGATGGACAGAGAAAAGACACATCTACTACAGCAGCAATTCTATCTGTGATCAACTGTGAAATACCATAACAGTGCATCGACCCTCCTGAGAAATAAACCCTAAAGACAGCCTAACAGGAGGCAATTTAGAAAATTTTGACCATGCAGTTGTTAGGTAAAGGTTATGCATAGCCACTGATCTCAGACCAGGTTAGCCTCTGTATCGCGAGCTAATCCAGTACAAGTAAAACATATAAAAACAGGTCTCAGACCAGCGTCTAGGTTCAACCCCGTCCCGCTTTGACTTGACTTATGTCGACATCGTCGTCAAATCCCCAGTGTCATCGTTCTAGTCACAGATGCAGGTCAGTGTTTTGTCTTCTTGCCTGGGCTGGCAGCCCTGCCCCTGGTCACGGAGGGGATTGCAGCCTGGGTTCACTGGCTTCTCTTGGCATTAGTGTCGCGTGTTGAGAACTTTGAAGGAAGCACAGAGGGGGAGTCGTGAACAGAGGTAACATCTGCTCCCTCTGTGGCAGAGGAGTGTCAGGGCAGAGGTGGACTGGTAGTTTCGGAGGCCAAGAGAAATGTCCATTTCTCCCTTTGGTGTTACCGAGCATTTGGGGCTTAGGAGGGACCAGGAAGAGGACAGAGAACCATTGTGCCCATTTGTCCCCCCAAATTATCTGGGGGTCAATGGGAAGGGAGGTATCGAGGGGGAGTAGAGAGGAGGATGAAGGAGAGAAGTTACTTAAAAGATTTAAACATTTAACTCTCCTCAAAGTCCTGAGATGAGGACTCTACTTTGCTTTTTTTGCTGGGTGGGGCCTCCTCATCAAGGTCCTACCAAACAAATGAGAGAGAAATCATCAGAATCACGTTGTTCCCAGGCTTATAGAATACATGTAGTGGTGAGACATAAAACCGAATCAAAAAAAGACATGAATCCATAATCAGGACCATTTCAAGTATATAACTACACTACAAGTATATAACTACAGTCATTACAAATGTCAGAAATATGGCTCCCACTAAAGAACAGCTTATATTAAATTGGACAGGTGCACCATATCTAGAATGGAATAAGCATGAAATAATAAACATCTAGTATCATTGTGCGATTTCGTAAGTACTTTAAACATTGTTTGCTCCATACCTGAGTGGCTTTGCTGTCTGAAGAGTCTTTGTCCCCCGAGGAGAGGTTATCTCTCTTGGCACTTTGTGCTCTTTCTGAGCTCTCTGAGGAAGGGACCTTACCTGAATGACAACACATTTCAAACTGACCGAGTACCTTTTGCAGCATGTACACACACACAACAGTATAGAGTGGACTATGTAGGTATGGTGCTCATTATTTTTAGCATTACTATTAAGATTAATAAATAGCCCAGTATTTTCCAACAAAACCAAGTGAATCTCCATCTCACGCAAGTGTACAAGATTAAACACATATTCAAGATAAATTCTTTTATGTATATTAATTTTACTAAGTGCTCCTTTAAACAAAAAAGGCTGAACAATTCATAGAAAAGAGTTGGAATATGTAGGCTACACAATGACACACAAGCCTAATAAAGCAATAATTTACTAGAGAACACATGGTCCATCTCTGTAATTGAAACAATACTAACTGGAGAAGTCATAGTAAGTAAGTGCATACAGGACAAAGAGTGAGAAATGGACACTTGGAGCCCCAGGCGGTCAATGTGGTGACAACAATGTGTATTATTATAGCAAAACACTATCGATTCCCTCTGGGTGAAATTCAGCTAAATAATATATGGGGGAATTCCACCAGAAAAAACTATATTTAAGATTCCTTCATTTGGGGAATGAGCAGGTGTCGGCACAATGGGAGCACGAAAGATGAGGGCGCTAACAAAAACTGTAGAATAAGAGACGTGGCACAAGAAACTGCTGCTGAAAGCCTCAAATGAATGAAAAGTCTGCAAGAACTGTGGATGCATTTGGTGGACACTGGAGGTCTAGAAAAACACTGTCTGGTTTCTGAAACCAGGGTATCAAAACAAAAAGCACCAGTCATCAGCATTGGTTCAGCACGACGGCTGTGTGTTCATGGCATTTATTGGACCGCTTGATTAAAAGAGAACGTTAATAAAAAAAGGCCACAGGATATTTTAAAGGTAAATGCCTCGATTTGTGTCTGGAATTTCCTTTGTGCCTGAAACCAGCATTACAAAAGATGTGCATGTCCCTCCCGCACCCGAGCTCTCAGTGGCTCACATTCCTCTCTGCTCCTCCCCCTAGGCGCACACAGTTCTGTACCCCTACTGCACCTTTGTGGACAGTGAGCTTATTCAGCAAAATGTTCCGACACGTTTTAGTATAGTAGAATTTTACGGCAGGACATTTCCTCTCCGTGGTGTGTGTGTGTATATCTCACCCCTCTTGCTGTCCGGGCTCTGGTCATTCTTATTGTCACTGTCACGGTGCGAAACAGCGGTGGGATCTGGGGCCGGGCTGGTGCTACAACTGTTTTCCTGTTTTACTGGAGATGAGTCAGCAATGGAACTCTGGTTGCTGTTGTCATCTGCCAGTTTGGACAGAGAAAACAGGCAGTCTATCAACTGTTTTCTGTATCCTCTATTCACGCACATACAAGGTTTTTACAGTACTAAAACAACAAGGAGTGTGAGCTACCGTGCATGTCCATCATTCCTGGTGAAGAGCTGTTCTCTGGAGTAGTCAACTCTGAGCCATATTTCTCATCTTTACCTTTTTTCTTATTCTTGTTTTTCTAAACCAAACAAGAACATGTGATATTTTTTTAAATAAAAAGTAGCCTACTTCTAAAACACATTGAAAATGACAATGGACAAAATTTTTATTAGCATGAAAAATGTGTTTACCATGAACTAAAGCATTACAAAAGTCTGTGGCTTCTGTGGCTAGGGGTCATTATTATTCACATTAGTTTAGTTATGTATGCCTCATACTTACATCATCTGATTTGGGCTCTGTAACTGGGACCCACTTGTAGATACGAAGGGATGTGTCTCCAACAGTCACCCATTTCTTTTCCCTATGTAGAAAAAAAAACACCATGCTTGCTCAAATACTGAATGCTACACTGAAGCTCTGTACAATGATGCTTCATTATTGGTTCAAAACCCATTACTTAATTTCAGAAATTTGTTTTAAAGTGCTTAGTTGCCAGAGGTCACGTTATAGAAGACAGAAATATATCAAGTAATGATGCATTTGTTTGATTTAAAAATATAAATAAAAAAAAATTCTAAGATTAAACTAAATATTTTAATATAATTTTCTTTAATTACAAGATGAAAGACTAGACTTTATTAGTTAAATGTTTAAACTGAGTCATTGCGTGTTCAGCCATGCACTACAGTAGCTTACTTCCCTCTCCCAACCCCCACCGTGCGCATTCTCTATTCGACCTAAAGGGCAACTCAAAGCGCTTAATTTAAAACTCCAGACGGACTAAACTACTCCGACTCACGAGCGCCGTCGTAATATTGTTTCCGAGTCAGTGTTATTGAACGTTTAGTTCGCCCTACAGCCTCAAACAGCCGCCTGTAATACAAGCACAACAGCAGGCAAGAGAAAGGAATGGCTTCATGTGACTGCATCGAAATGGCTTCTGGGTTCAACCCTTGCCGACAATTTGCGAAAATAATTCGTTTCTGTCGAATAGTGCCTCAAGTACAGGGTACCGCGGTGCACAAGTGCGCCCCAGTGCACCTGAGTTGCAAGTACATCCGTAAATTCAGCACATAATGCCCTTTCTATCAATTTCATCCCTATTCACTCTGGCTCGTTCCCTCTCCTCCCCCAACAAGCAAGCCTTTCTCTTGTTAGGTAACGAAGGGTGATTTTTCTTTCTCTTACCATTTTCGAACTTTCTCAATAGCGGCCATAACCCTCTTGATGTCATCTTTCGCCCTGCTCCGGGTCTCTGCTCTGACCGACCTACCCGACATTGCCGCGGTGGGTATAATAATTTTA
This sequence comes from Percopsis transmontana, assembly GCA_025447815.1. NCBI lineage: Eukaryota > Metazoa > Chordata > Actinopteri > Percopsiformes > Percopsidae > Percopsis > Percopsis transmontana. Next base: position 117,772 of record JAOEHI010000004.1, read on the forward strand.
AAGCTCGCCGGCAGTTCAGACACAATGCAAACAGTAGAGCGCACAGAGGAGGCAACGCGCCTGCGCCAACAGAAAGGGGAGCGAGGAGAGCCGAGAGCCTGCAGCTGCACTGAGGGGAGAGGCGTGCTGTCACCCTGCTGTGTGATCGGAGAACAATGAGCCAAATAGCCTTCCCCATGAATACTCATCTAAGGCAAAACTTAGATGAATGTATAAGTGGCGACTTTTATATAAAGGTAAAGCTAAAAACGCCTAATTTTATTTAGGTTGAGCTAAAACAGACTATTACAACTGCTTTGCACTTTCCCGCTGTTTTGAGTTAACTTTGTTTCAATTTATGTTTTGTCTCAAATAATAATTAAGGTGCACTCCTTAATTGTGATGTAGCGCAATTAACCACCAGAACCCAAAATATTTGCCCCCATCACTGCTGATGTTTGTAACACAACAACCCACAAAAGTGTGGGCAGCTGTTGTATGAGGAGCCAGGATGGGTGTCAACAAAAATAACTGGAGACAATGGGGTGTTAGCACGCACAGTCACCAGCTGTGTTCCAGTCACCACAAACATGGCTGTAGCCTACTAGACTAAGAAGGACCGAAACATGAAGCAGAAATAAGGTTAACGCATTCTCTAACATCGTTAAACCTCGGAAAACAACAGTACAACACTAACGGAAACACAATATATCAAGACCAAACATGATGCTTGAGTCACGCAATTCTGCCATATTGAATGGACTGCTACTTTAGAATACTATTACCAACTATTGGTGACATCACAAATAGCATACACCTTCAAATCCATATTTCTCTATCTCTAAATGATCTCAATTACATCTTGTCATGGATTTTGCTAGATTTTCACCAGAAAAACCAGGCTGGGTGAGAGGATCGCTGAAAAATAAATTAACTAAAATATGTCACGTGAAAAAAAGTAATCATATGAAATGGCAAAAGTGAGTAAAACACCCCTTCAAGTATAATCCATTATGCCTTGTTGTTTCTCAGTTGCCAGGTGTAAAAATGCACACAGTGCACTTAGTGTAAAAAGTCCAACTCTATAGGATAACAACAATTTCACCATAATACGCAATGCATAAACCTGTAGCAAGATGCCTAACCCTTCCTACATACTGGCTCCTTAAAACTGTACTCACTTTAAGTCACTTTGGACAAAAACTAAATGACCAAATTGTAATAAAACAATTTGTTATATTGTAATAAGAAGAGTATCTCTTCTCTTATTCTTTAACCAACTCTATTGTCTGCACACGTGCATATCCATAGCCTAATAGTTTATACTAAAATTACACATCTACAGCATTGACACATCTGAAAGTAACAAGCTCAAAATAATGTAGACAACAAAATGTAACTTTTTAATATATTTGGCAACATGGGAAAAGTAGCCTACACCCGTGAAAAACAAAAGGTTTTAGCTGCTATAGCAAAGCCTCATATTCACTTTTAGTTTCAAAACAATTCATGGTACAATACTAAATGTCAGGCACAGGGACTGGTGACTGTCTTTCAAACAGAAGATGAAGATCTTGTGGCAAAATGCAAACTCTTAAATGTTCTTGAGCAAATAAAGTTGCAAGTACAGTGCTCAATTGTTGTTCCGCTGTATATTTTTTACTGGTGAGGTTGCAGTAAAGAGTAGTCTTGTGTATATAATAATTATGTATTATTTGATAACAGGAATACCCAGTTCATATTAATACCTTGAGAATTAAGATATTATCTTAGATAAATCATTAATTATGGGTCCATCTGTCTAACATTAGCATGTGTTTAGATTTCTGCTGCCCCTTGAGGCCTCATACCCAACACAGACAGGGCGCAGGCAACAACCCACAACAGGTGGCGTGAAAAAATAGGCCAAAAAAGGAGTGTAAAAACGAGCAAGAAGAAAAAGTAACTGAATATATTACACATTACAAAGCGAGCCTCAGCAAACACACTAATAACTAGAAAGCAACCAAGGTGTTTAATAAAGTTTAAATGTTTTATTGAAATGTGTCTACAGATTCTGTCTAATTCAACACACAATATTTTGCATAAATTACATATTACATAAAGCTAACGAGAGAGAAAGCAGAAAGAAACAGCAGATAGATATTATATATACTATACAGGCTTGTTTTGTAATGGGAGCTGAAAGTGGAGCATTGAGGAGAGTGCTAGTCCTACAGTAATATGTTTATTTCTTGAACTGAGCAATGGGGGCCGGGACACTGATGTCCTGGCCTTTCTCCAGCTTCTTCTCACAGTCAATCAGGTAGTTGACTCCATCAATCACCAGCTGCACTAGTTCCACCTACACAAACACACACAACACACACACAACATTTAAGGGCTTTATCTGGTTCCGCAAATCCCACAAACAATGTACAGTGTATGCTTTGGTGCCCTCTCTACCAGCTGCTTGGCTGTTCCTATCTGAAACACATCGATCCTTTACTGGATTGCGCATGGCACGATAAAGGGGTTGCAGTATTAGCCTGCTTTTTCTGTACGATAGCAAGCTCCCCGGACCAACTGCTAGCTACCCTGCGACTCGCACACCGGACACAACCGACACACCGGACACACCGGATGTATGTTTGTTAAATACGATCAGCTCTCTTCCAGAAACAGCTGCTACTGTTAATGGCCTTTGAAAAGAACTGCGAATGTATTTTTTCAAAGACAGTAAAAGAATGATGGATCCTTGCCTCAGATTTTCCCAGGCGGTCGTTGTTGGAAATGTCGAACGTGTCCCCCGTAGCGGCTGTGTCGACACCTCCCGTGCCCCTCTTCTGAAGCCGCAGGTTATTGAGGATTTTGGGGAATCGTGCGTCCTAGAGTGTCAAGTAGAACATGTACAAGGTGAAGTAATACTGCAGTATAGAGCCATATGTATTTCCATTAGAACACCCATGGAAAAAATACTATTAATCTTATTGAAAAGGTTCGTAAAAGGATCTAGATTCTGTCTATATTTATAGGCAAATGATCTTGATCTTGCCATTGTATAAATGATGGCGCGTATACGGTTGGTTGTGAGTGTTTCTAGGAGTTTGTCTGTGCGCCTATTTACCTTGCTGAGGTTGGGGAGGCGTACATGCACCCCAGCCCTGAGGCCCGTGCCCAGGTTGGAGGGGCAGGTCAGGATGTAGCCCAGGTGCTCATTCCACATGAATTCCCAGCCTCTCTCTTTGATCAGACTCTCCACCTACAGCACAGCATGGAACATGAGTCTGTCTCTGTTTTATCCAGCAGGGGTTTTCAATCTTATTGACCCCCACCCCCCGAAAAAAAAAAAAAGGATTCTAATGTTTAATTACACAACATTTAGCATAAAATATATATATATATTAATATATAAACCCAAGTATGCACATTCATGAATCGAGATGAATTATAATGAATAATAAAAACACAACAGGTGTGCGTGTGTTTATGGACACACTAATGCATTAGATAGTCATCAGTCCACCTTACCTGCAGCAGTCCTCGGCAGAACCTCTCAAACACCCTGCCCATGTTTCCTCCCTTCTCCATGGAGATGACCCTGGTGTGGTCTTCCTCGTTGATCCAGATGAGGAAGGTCTTCTCGTTGTTGTGCCTGAGGTGTAAGAGAGGGCCATGGGATGACCGCTTAGTGTGAGACACTGAAATAGTTCCCGGTGTTTACACACCAGAAAGGATTTTAGCAGCTTTGTGCATCAAATGTCACACAAGCGCACAATCAGACGGGCAGGCACGTAACATATGAATGACTTTGGTGAGCGTTTTGTTTTTTATCTCCCACGTAGGGTGTTATGTTGCATTACATAGCAATCTAGTGGATACAGGTGTCAGGGAGGTAAATACAAAGTTAGGATTTATATCCTATATGCTAACTAGCTTCCCTCTAATTTACTTTCCTAAGGAAACTGGTTTCCCTTGCCTTGGTTGGCTTTGACCATATTAATAAGCTGGAAAAATCAAGAATCTGGCAAATCTTTCTTCCATTTCTATTTCCATTTCCATTTAAGCATTTAGCAGACGCTTTTATCCAAAGTGACTTACAATGTAACCTTGCTCTTCCCATGCTGTTATAACAAACCCATGCATAGTATTTGGCATGAAATTCAGACTTTCTTGATCTTCCTGGTTTTACACTCCATTAATAATCACCCAGTTGACATGCAGCGAGCCAACCAGATCTTACCAGATGCCCCTGGCGTCTGGCCAGTCTCTGGCCATAAAGGCGCATGTTAACAATGGCGAGACAGGTTTGTCAAACAAGAAGTGGTCCTACAGGCAGGTGGAACAAGGGAGGGAAAGGACAAAAGAATAAACCAGAAGTAGGAAACGACCTGGACAATGACAAGGGTCCTACAAAAGGTCAAAATCAGCGAGGGTTCAAAAGGACGTAGGTTGGGTAGTTTATAGATACAGTAGCTATGGCGGGACAGGAAAGGCACCAGGATTTTCCTGACATGAAGTTTGTGCAGTTCTAACAGTGGAATACGTGCTATATCTTAGTAGTGCGTGGCCTTACCAGATCCCCCTGGCATCAGGCCAGTCACGGGCCATAAAAGCCGCAGTGAGTAAGGGAGACACAGGCTTGTCAAACAGGAAGTGCTCCTTTGGTGGCGCAGCATGAACGAGTCAGAGGTTGGAGGTCAGTGAGAGTAACACTACACAATATATGTTGCTCATGAAAATACAGGAGAAGCGAGGGGGGGGTGGGGTTGTTACTTCCTGCATAGAAACTCACGTCAATGAGTTGTTGCTGCTCCTGCTCGGTCATCTCCCCCAGGCTGTAGTAGTGCCCCGCCAGGTCGCCCTTCAGGCCGGCCAGGGCCATGACGCACACGCGCTCCACCTCGCGCCGCTCCGCGCGGGAGCAGGCCGGCGGCAGGCTGAGGCCGCGGATGCTCCGGCCGGTACGCACACGAGACGACAGGACAAAGCGCTCATCGAACATGCCGTTGGTAATCTGCAGGCAGGACAGAGAGGCAGAGAGGCAGAGAGGCAGAGAGGCAGAGAGGCAGAGAGGCAGAGAGGCAGAGAGAGAGAGGCAGAGAGAGAGGCAGAGAGGCAGAGAGAGAGAGAGAGACAGAGGCAGAGAGACAGAGAGAGAGAGAGGCAGAGAGACAGAGAGAGAGAGAGGCAGAGAGAGAGGCAGAGAGACAGAGAGAGATACAGAGAGAGATACAGAGATACAGAGATACAGAGAGACAGAGAGGCAGAGAGGCAGAGAGACAGAGAGGCAGAGAGGCAGAGAGACAGAGAGGCAGAGAGAGAGAGACAGAGGCAGAGAGGCAGAGAGAGAGAGACAGAGGCAGAGGCAGAGAGAGAGAGAGAGACAGAGGCAGAGAGGCAGAGAGGCAGAGAGGCAGAGAGACAGAGAGGCAGAGAGGCAGAGAGGCAGAGAGGCAGAGAGGCAGAGAGACAGGGAGGCAGAGAGGCAGAGAGGCAGAGAGAGAGACAGAGAGACAGAGAGACAGAGATACAGAGAGAGAGACAGAGAGACAGAGAGGCAGAGAGACAGAGAGGCAGAGATACAGAGAGAGAGACAGAGAGACAGAGAGGCAGAGAGACAGAGAGGCAGAGATACAGAGAGAGAGGCAGAGAGACAGAGAGAGATACAGAGAGAGATACAGAGATACAGAGAGACAGAGAGACAGAGAGGCAGAGAGGCAGAGAGAGAGGCAGAGAGACAGAGAGGCAGAGAGGCAGAGAGAGAGAGAGGCAGAGAGACAGAGAGAGAGACAGAGAGGCAGAGAGAGAGGCAGAGAGAGAGGCAGAGAGAGAGACAGAGAGGCAGAGAGAGAGGCAGAGAGGCAGAGAGGCAGAGAGACAGAGAGGCAGAGAGGCAGAGAGAGAGACAGAGAGGCAGAGAGAGAGGCAGAGAGGCAGAGAGACAGAGAGGCAGAGAGGCAGAGAGAGAGACAGAGAGAGAGACAGAGAGGCAGAGAGAGAGGCAGAGAGGCAGAGCAGTGTGGAAATAAGCACTTAGAAAGTCTCAAAACAACGTTGATGGATGGATGGAATGTTCCACTGTTAGGAGAGGTACCTTGGAGGCGTCCAGGTCTGTTGGGTGTTTCATGACCTTGGGGTCGTAGCCGTTGTGCCGGTCTTTAACGACAGGGTCAAAGAGGTCAGCAAACACCTGCAAGAAGCAGACCATGTTGGGCAACGTGTGGGAATAACTTGTTTTGGTTTCTGAGTTCACTATGACAAACAATGAGTTTTGTCACACGGCCTGTAGAGGGCAGTGTAGCCTAGGGGTTAGAGATGTTTGACTCTCAGTTAAAATGTCCTGGGTTTCACATAGGACAACCGGTGGGCCTTCTTCGTTTTTAAATACTACCTGCTCATTTGTAACTTTCTTCACTGTAATTGAATGATAAATGTTGACAATCACGTAACGTGACAAAACTAACGAGTTTAAAGGTTAAATAAGCAAATTTTGCCCCGAAAACATTATAGCAGACTGAAGATGTGAGCTTCATGTGTGTACATATTTCAGATAGTATATGAAGTCATTTTTTTTAGTCTAAAACATTGTTTAGTTCACCTTTAAACTATTCAAGTTAGTTTAACCGATTTTAAAACATAAAAAGTATGAAAATAAAACGTTAACATTGTGTACCTCATAGCTCTCCTCGTCCCCGGCCACACAGCCCACAGTCTTGATGAAAGGGTGTCCAGGGTTGTCTACCCCAGTCTGGATGCACTGATCCAGGGTCCAGTTGTTGGGGGTTACCTTGTCCCTTAGTCTGGCATAGATGGCTGGCGTCAGAACTGAAGCCATGCAGTTGTTGTGCTTCCTCAGGTCAGGGAAGTCCGCACTAAAGTGATAAAACACAGATATCTTTATCTTTATCTTTAAACAGATATAAACTGCTGCAATGCATGATGGGCACTGGAGTTATTTGCTGTTTTTCGCCAGTAGTTTTGTCTATAAAATTGTATTTTATTGTATGTATGTGTTGTGTGTGAGAGAGAAATCAAACAGGGTTAGGACGTGAAAGGGAGGAAGGGGGTGGAGAGAAAGTAAGTAAAAGGTAGCACTGATGAAACCTGAGAAGATTTGTGGTAAGAAGGTCGTCTAGTCAGGCTTTCCACAGAGCCCTTATCCACTTTCCCACACTCTGTACTTCACGCCATGAACAGGTGACCTTCACAGGCTTTCCATACCATATCTGGGAATCTTGTATTATGATTTTTCTGTTTTAATCACCTAATCTATGAATTGAGCCACACATACTGGTACCTGAAGGGATTTAATTAATCTCTGTTTTAAAAAAATTGTGTAAAAGTCACCCCACTTACTGTAAGGCTATATAGAATGGAGATAGCTATAATCTGTTTCATATCACATCAAGTAGCAGCAAGTAGATACTATTAGGGTGAAAGGTCATGGCGGCTTTGTGAGACCCTTATCTTGCGAGCTCCGTGTTCAGTTTCATTCTTTATCTCGTTCATGGTAAAGGTTCTTCTTGCTTTCATCATCAACTAAACTACTCAAGCAGATGCTGATTGGCTGGTTATTTTCTAACGGAGGGTATCTGCATTACAAGGATAAAGTCAGGGTACATTGAGGCATATTAGCACGTCAGTCATGTGATTACCTGGGTGGGTACAGCTTCTTTTTAGCCTCGGCGGCCAGGTTGCCATTCTCACTTAACAAGAAGCCAGTTGCCATGGTACCTGCGCCCAAGCTGGCCAACAGCACAGCAGTGCTGCGGCCAGAAATCAGGCGGGTGAATAAGCTTGCCATTTAAAAAATTCTCTGTCAGCAGGAAAGAAAGAAAGACTTGTTTTTCACATAGAAGTAGCATTGGTACAAGTTATAACAAATATGTAAAATACCCCCCCCAGTTATGACAAGTTATGTCTGGGTTTAAATTGCTAATTCACACAGCAAAAAGTGGGGCTTAAAAATTAACTGGCTAATGCTCTGCTAGTAAAATCTCAACCTAGTGTATTATTCTCTGCAGGCCCATATTATAAATGACTGTTTTTGCAATATGGCTGAGTGGAAAGGTCAGGATAAAGGTGACTTGACTGTGTTAAATAGTCGGTGAGTAGGATAACCTCTGCAGAACTGTTTCCAAATATAGATTCTAGGAACTTCATTGAAATATGAAACAACACTGGTCTTCTGCTGTCCCACTGTCATCTCTGGTTTTGATTGGTCTGTTTAGTGTCCGCTAACTAAGCGTTGTTAATGACGTGCATAGTCTGCTCATTTTCTATAATGGTAAGTAGTCACATGTGGGGTCTATAGTAATTGAAGTCAAAGTAATAAATAGAACTCTGCAGTGTTCTACTGCCAAGTTTCGGGATCAGGCCGTCTCTGGCACACACACCAGTGACATTCTGAACCGGTCACGCCACGTACAAGACCCACTAAAAACATGACATGATTATGGAAAAAAATAAGCGAGATTTGTCTTTACAATGAGATAATTTACAATTACATTTGTATTCTGTGCTGCCACCCGCAAATACAAATGGCCAACTAAAACAAATAAAGAATTGCGTTGATAAATGATTATATTGCACTTCAAAATAATAATTATGAACAATAATTATAATAAATATAACATAATAATTGACTTGCTATGTTTGCCCTGGTCACATTCTGTGAATGTCCTCTTCCCTTCAAAGGTTTATGGTAACTGGCACTATGGATTATAGGATTCGGTTTTTAGGATTAGGCTATGCCAGATCCAAATTTCAGCACAGTGTAGGCTAGTGGACGTTTGTTCTCCAGAAAGTATTTTTTTTCAAATACACGACACACAAATATAATTAGCGTTTTAGCATCGATTTTTATGACTGTTTGAAAATCGTTCCATTGAGATAAACATTTCAGATTTAAGGCTCAATCCTGACAACCCATTGTCAGAAATGTATTAAATGTATAACCATTGAAGATTTTATGTCAAAATAGGCCTATTTTCCATTAAGGAAAACGAGGAATATATTTATAAAATTATACACAAATAACCAAGACTTTCTATGGGAGAAAATGGTATAGTAGCCTACCTGAAGAACAGTAGCTATTCTTCCTTGGTAAAGAACATTTGTCCACGGGTCTATACTCCTATATGTGCCCCGCCCCCTAATGTTGGATTAAAATCTGAAAGCCAATCATATGTTAAAACCCAACCACTTTTAAACCAATGAAGGACGGAGAACACATGCTTCTGAGCATGTTGATTCATGGTTGACCACTTCAGAAGGGGTACAATTCACAGTACAGCATCATCTCTCCACTTTGACCTGAATATTTGGTAGAGCAGTCATGGACATGACCCCTTCTCCTCTAAATATAAGGTTAGGGTTTATATGTTTTACGTAATCATTAAAACATATGACCACTGAAAACGTGTATGTTGTTTTTCTACACTGGGTTAATCTTTATATTTACTATAGTGATTTACTGCTTCCACCCCCTTTCAAAACTTAATTCTCAATGAAAATCAGTCAAACTAAATGTTTATATTTAGGTGCTTTTATTTACAAGACCGGAATGTAAATATTTGTACAATCTGTCTAGAATTAATGGAAAAATACAAGACTGTAATTGTAATTGTACCAAAGTATAGTAATGTATAAAAAACAGAGCTGTCATTTACTGTCAGCGCATTTCAACTTAAATGATTCCTGATACCAAAACAAATAAATAGAACTATGTAGATCTGCTACAGTTGATTATTCGCATCTGCAGAAGAAAACATGCTATAGTCATGCTACAAAGATATATACAATTAGAATGCTTTACAGATTCGTAGTGCAAATAATGTAATTGTAAATACTTCCCTACTACTGTCAAACAGTTAATTAAGACGGAACTAATAATTACAATGAGAAATGTTTTTGTAATAAACACCTGTTATGTCTAAAAATATTTTTTTAAGAAACCTTTTAGACACATGGAGTTTCTAGCTACCAAAAACCTGCAAGTTGTTACAAAATTACTATCAGATATTTTATGGTTTGTAGCTGTGGTGCTACAATTTGATAGTCAACAAAAAGATGCGAGGGGCCTTTTGAAATGCCGGCAACTATCAATCAATTACAATATATAACAACAGTTAATGAAGCATAAAATCTAAATACGGTATTAACAAGTAAATAAAACCCATGCTGAATGTCATGCTGGTATAACACATTCAAGTATCATATGCATTGAAATCCCACCATATAGGAAACCTTCTAATTGTACAAGAACAGTTAATAACTTTTATTAGGCTATGTGAAATTATGAGTTATTAAAAGACAACTATTATGTGCAAAACTTCCCTTATTTACAGTACATTGTGACACCAACTGGTACTAGTCCTACAGAAACTGTTATAGCTGTCTATGGTAACATTTATCTAACTGCATATAATAACTTACAGTGTATGGCAAATATTGGTATGGTACAACTACAATATTTATATAGTTCATTATCTTTACTGAAGATATATATATACGTGAAGGCACAGATTTGTCCTGAATTTTGTTAGCACAGTAACATATTTCCTATTTTCTCACGTAAAAAGGATTCTGAAGTTTATTAAACCTAGTGTTTCTGTATGTCTGTGTGTGTGTGTTTGTGTGTATGCATGAAAAACAGTGTTTAATGTGAATTCTATTAACTATCCGGGTGGAACGCGAGGTTCTATTTTCAACGAGAGCTCATAGAGTGTGTCCTCGTCCATCACCAATGTCTTATCCAATAGGAACTGAGTGACCTGGAAGGAGGCGGGAGAAAACAGTACAACAATTCATATTATTTCTACAAACAAATAAACTAAAAAATAAATAAATGTTCCGTATACTATTGTATTCCCATATATAATAAACTGTATATCCGGGAATGGTACCTTGGGTTGGTGGTCTATCCTGTATGGCGCTTGTTGGAATTGACGAATTTCTCGTATTATGTGCGAAATCTGAAGAGGAAAGATTAACTGGTGATTTCTTAAAGGAGTAGTGTGGAATTGTGGCCACAAGGTGGTAGGGTGAAGCGCACAATTGACATTCAAACCGAATGGTGGAGTGACTTTTACTTAAAGTAGTTCCTCTAAAAGGATTTCACAGTGATTGGAGGCACAATGTTAATTAATAGTTATTTTTTAACTTGGTTCGCATGTGATCATGTGTGAAGTTCATGTATTTTCTTTGTGAGGGCTGTTTTAAAATGATAATGAAATCACCTAATGACACACAATCTTAAACTCAACCTCTTTAATAAGGGCTAAGAGGGAACAGATACAACACAACGGTAGGATAAGTAACTCTTGCTTTACCATTCTCATCTTGGAAAAATTAACCAGGCCCTCTTCAGTGAAGTTTGGCGTTCCCTCCTCAATGAAGGCCAAGTCAGTGAGATACATGCCCAGATAGGGCACACATGGAGGGTTACAGCTGCAGAAACATAGTGTGGACACATAAGGGATAGATTTATTTATTTATTATTTATTTACAACTGTAGTTTTTTTCTGAGCGACTGGTTACACTTACTTTTTAAGGGTCTCTCTTAGATTCTTGAACCGTCCCTCAGATGAAACTGTTTTCTGTAGCCTGTCCATCAGTGCCTTCGTCTAGGAAAAAAAGTACCCAAGACTGGAATTTCATAAAACAGTCATGCCTGAAAAGCTTGTTTTGTGTAATCACACTGTAATCACTAAGCAATAGATAATAGATTCTATATAAATACAACATTCCACCTGTTTGCAGACTTTGGACCATGTCTTCTTCAGCCTGTAGATGGCACTGCGGTTGAGGGCTGAGGTGATCTCCAACACACCATTGTAATTGTTGAGACAGCGACATATATCAGCCACAGCCAGCCACTTCTCTATGGAACTGGCCCTCGAACCCACATCAGTATGGGTCATTATCTGAGATGCCACCAGGTTGCTCATCTGCAATGAGAGAATGAAAGAAGGAGTAGTGCGTTGTGTGAAATTGGACCTTTGTACTGTAAATGCAATGACTGAGACTTATTTAGACTTACATCATTAAAATGCTGGCTGGTCTTCATGATGTATGGAGTCCTTTCTGTCTTGTCCAGCTTCATCCAGCCCTGACCAAGGAACTCTCTAGACAGACAGGACAGATTCAGCACAATATCACATGATACAGTGATGGCCTCCTTCTGGCATATAACCCCTGTTGGAGCTATACTTGATTTATTTACATGGCCGAGTAGAATGGCGCCACCTTCAGTTAGACTGTAAAAGTGACAGCAAGGGCGTTTAAAGGCTCAAATTAGGACCGGTGCGGAAAAGTGAATAAGCACGTCAGAACAGAAATAGTTTTCGACCGCATCGTGATATTTAGGTTTTAAGTTTTACACCACACACACATGTACACCTACATACACATTTAAACCCTGCAATAAACCAGAATACCAGATCATCAATCAACTGCAGCCGACAACCTGTGAGTACACAAACAATAAGTGAAAATAACGAGTGCGTCTACATACAGGAACATCTCTGTAAATTGCCGTAGAGAGGCCAACAATACAGTCTGTTGCTGTGAAGTTCTTAATTTAATTATATCAGGTATACAGTAGGGTCACTTCTCCAGTTTCCCTTCACTTGTTCAATTCCTTAGTGCTGCTGGCCAAAACGTAGCATTTAACCGCATACATCTAAGCTGCTATTAGCTAGTAGTCTCCTCAAAATGCATTACACTAAAACTGTTTCAACTGATATCGTCATGCTCTGAACTTTTGGTTGTAGTACTGGTTACTTTGATGGACGAAAAAATAACCTCACTATTCCATTATACCCTGTCCTACCAGAACACTACTGTAGGCCTATACTGTATGTAGAATGTAATATTACAGAAGAAAAGGAGCAGTAAGGGGGTGTTTTCTCATACCTTTCTTATACCTTCCTTATACCTTTGTTATATGAGCATTTGATCTTTTCAGATATATTAACTTATAAAAGTAGGTTATGAACCAAATATGCAGTGTAATCGTAAGACTATAAAGACTGAGGTGTGTTTAGATGAATACAATTACATACTCATAAGGAATGCTCCGAAACACAATGTGGTCTAGGAAGGTGATCTGCTCTGCTAGCTCCATGGCTGACAAAGACTCAAAACACTCTGCCTTGGGACTCTCCGCCTGCAAACACACACAAACACACACACACACACACACACACACACACACACACACACACACACACACACACACACATATACCCAGAAACAAGGTAATTGAGCGTATGTGCCTAACCAATCCGTCCTTGATTTTCCAGAACATATTTACAAGAAACTTTAAACCCTTTAGAGTTGTTGTATTTTACCATTTGGGATTCTCAGTAAGACCACACAGCAAGCGCTTAGTGTAAGCCAGTGGTATTATTGGGTGACTGGTAAAGGAATGCTTTACTGTTCCATAGGCAAAGATAAATGATATCAATATTTACTTAAAAGCTCATCAAACTAATTGAAATTAATCCTAATCCAAATAACTATCCTAAAGGGGTAACTATCCTACACTATCCTAAAAACCTATAACAGCAACTATTAACAGTGTACTAACCATTTGCAATATATCTTCTATCTTCAGTTGTGCATCATCTTGATCTTCTTGAGAAAGGGCACTAAAAAAAAAAAACCTCTTAGAAAAAGTGTATTGGTGTGTGTGTGTGTGTGGAAGAGAGAGGGGGGGGGGGGGAGCGAAAGAGAGAGTGAGAGACCTGTGTACCTTAGTATGTTGGTTGTAGCTTTCCTTTCCTGTGGCAGCAGGTCTGGATCCCGTAGAACCTCCTCTAACAGACCGATGACCCCCATCTTCAGCTCACCATTCAGGTCAAAGTCCTGGCAAATGCCATATTCATTCACCCACAGTATAGTCAAGGCTATGTAAAATATACTGCAGTGCTTGCAGATAGAAGCACAGGTTCTGGCAAACATAACCCCTAGAATTGGTCTTCTAGCTGACCACGATTCCAGGAATGTTATTGTCAAACTCTTACAGCTTACAGAGAAAAGTTTGAGAAAGAGAGGGATGAACCAATGAGCCTATGAATACAAGAACTACGGAACTGGTCAGTGTGATAATACACTGTATGTATACACACCTGTGAGTGTTTAGAAACCCAGTGGCGAAGAACATTTAACACTCTGTTGGTAGCAGCTCTTCGGATGATGAATTCTTTGTCACAGGCCTTTTCAGAATTACCAAAACCTATTAGATATAAATATCAAATTAGCTAAGATGACAGCCTCACCTTGGAGTTTTACTGGCTGGGAAAACCAACAAGCTGTAGGGTAGGCGAACAAACATCTTCCAAAACAGCTAGTGGGGAAAAGATACAGTGAAAATCATCTCAAGACGCGTACTGTATTTGTACCTCACCTTGAGAGCTGCTGTGTCCAGCAGCAGCAGCAGCGGTGGCAATGGCGAATGCTGAAGCTGGTGTCATGGCACAGCGAGAGTTGTCCCCTAAAATGAGAGGCTAAAATGGGTGAAATGGTTTGTATAAAAAATTAAATAAATATGGAAACTGCGCCCTGAAATCGGATTTGGTTCAGTTCAGTTTGAATGAAAATAAAGTACCATTAGGACTTGTCTATCACCAATTTTGATCTCCTTCAGAGATTTCAACGCACTTCACACTGAAAGATTGTAGATTATTTTTCACAACACACTATCCAATTATATCCAAGCTCATATTTCAAGTGTAGCCTTGACAGCCATTCTCACATTCTCTTCTATACTTTTCCCTATATGGATAATATACCGGACCAAAAGCTTCTACGTCCAAACTGTGGTACGAAACGAAACGACGATTGCAAACTGCTGATTCTCTGTGTGTGAGTGCAGAGAACCAATGGCAGATGTCTTGTGTGAGTGTGTATGGGAGCCAACATCCTACTGCACCTCCTCCCTGTCTGTAGCGTAGATGTCTTGGTGTGGAGGGGGAGCGACACGGGGATAGGTCTCCAGGCTCACTGGTGGAGGGTGACTCAGGAAGGAACTTGTCCAGCGACACTGTCTCCAAGACAGCTGCTGGGAACAGAGTTTAACCGATGCAGTAGTAAATGGATTACGTATGTTATGGCTATAATCGACATAATACTGTACATCCAACAGATATATAATGTCAATATGATAAACGTTCATTATGACGGCTGCCAACAGTTCTAACATCTTCCTCACTTCTCCTTCTCCTTGTTGTTTAAAGGTTTGTTAACATTCATATAGGTCAAGCTGCCAGTCATGGTCAGATGGCAAAAGTGTATCTCATAAGAGGTAAACGTACTCCCCAGGGTGTAATTGTATAAATAACAGACATTAAGAAAGTGTTATTTTGTTTCCATTTTCATGTTACTGTGGGTCCCTCTGCTGACACGGTATTTACAGCATCACAAATGTTTTGTCATTTCTGGGTTTTTGATTTTCCTGTAACTTCAGTACAGATAATCATGTTTGCTTTGTTTAAGTTTATTTAACAGTACGTCGATTTCACTACAGCTGGTGTTCTTCTCACAGCCCTTTTTCAGCGGCATCTCTCCAATCTCTCCAATCCTTGTGCCAGACTATTTGCACACGGCAGAACACCTGCCCTTATATAGTGTTTAGGGGGCGTTTCCTATGTTAATTACAAACAATCAGCCACGCTTTTCCAATGAATGAGCAAGTGGGATGCGTCATTCAGCACACATGGGTAAGAGCAGATTTCGATGGTTAAGAACATTTCTGGAGTTGGCTTCTCATATTTTATCTAGGGTTAGAAAAGAGACATTTAAGAGAATGTTGCTGTATTTGTGTGTGTGTGTGTGTGTGTCCCGGCCGTACCCCTGCGGATGCTGCGTCTCAGCTTCCCACAGAAGGCGTCGATACGCGGCAGCTCCCCGCCGCAGACGTCGTCCACGGCGCCCGGGCTCAGATCCGGGGAGCTGGGGCCGTGGCTGAGCTCCACAGGGGCTTTGGTGGAGGTGGGGGGCGGCGAGGACATCCCAGAGGCCTGAGGGAAAGCTGGGGAGCGAGTAACGGTGGGCGGGGGGGAGGAGAAAAAGCCAGAGGGAGGCTTCGCGGAGCTGGTGGGCGGGGGGGAGGAGACGATGGGGGGACACTGGCTGGAGGTGGGCGAGGGAGGAGGGGCGGAGTGGTCCAAGGCCCCCGCTTTGGTGCCGACCGAGGAGCTGAGGGAGAGCTTGCGTGAGTGGACAGGGGAGGAGGTGCGCGAGGGGATGGAGAGAGGAGGAGGGGAGGAGAACTTCCGGCACAGTCTGGGGGATTTGGTGTTCAGAGGGTCGCTTCCCCACGCACCCTGGTTAGTAGCAAAGAAAAGCTCCAGAGACCTGGGAACAAAGAAACGAAATAATAACAACCTATAATATTAGCTTCTACCCTAGAAGCTCTAGAACTTGTTGCATAGATTGACGATACTTTCATCGGCTGTGGTGGGGGACTTTGTCACATGGTGTGAGCTGAACCATCTGCAGCTCAACGTGACAAAGACTAAGGAGCAGGTTGTGGATCTAAGGAGAGCCAAGGCACCAGTGACCCCTGTTTCCTTCCAGGGGGTCAGTGTGGACACTGTGGAGGACTACAAATACCTGGGACTGTACATTGACAATAAACTGGACTGGGCCAAGAACACTCAAGCCCTCTACAGGAAGGGCCAAAGCCGTCTCTATTTTCGGAGGAGGCTGAGGTCCTTCAACATCTGCCAGACGATGCTGAGGATGTTTTATGAGTCTGTGGTGGCCAGCACTATCCTGTTTGCTGTTGCATGCTGGGGCAGCAGGTTGAGGGTAGCAGACGCTAACTCAACAAACTGATCCGCAAGGCCAGGGACGCTGTGGGGTTGGAGCAGGACTCTCTGTCGGTGGTGTCATGTCCAAGCTACATGCCATCATGGACAATGTTTCCCTACCGCTCCATGACGTGCTGCTCAAACACAGGAGCACTTTCAGCGCAAGACTCATTCCACGAAAAAGCACCACAGAGCGCCACAGGAAGTCATTCCTGCCTGTGGCCATCAAGCTCTATAACTCCTCCCTCTGAGTGTCTGACACACAGACACTTAGTTAGTCATTAAACTGGACCTTATTACCTGTTTTTTGTGCAATATTATTAAGTCATGTTTAACAATAGGAGGCAGGATAGTCTAGTGGTCTAGGTGTTGGACTCCCAGCCAGTGCAATATGAATTAGTCATTGTAACAACGGTGCGTAGTGAGCGAGAGTAAGCGCGAGCCAGAGGAACACAGACAGGCGGAATTGCCGATGAAACGCTAGACAGTGTTGTTTTAATGGAGAATACACACATACAGGGGCAAACACCCGAAATAATGCCCAACAACCCCTGGGGTTGTTGGGGAAACTAAATACATAATGTCCTAATTAGTAATGTCCTGCACCTGTGGGCCTAATGCACGATGCGCGCGTGGCCGTGAGCGCGCCGATCGTGACAGTCATGTTTAATAATTCATGTGCAATATTTTTACATACCCAGACTACTTTATATTTTTTATATTTTCCTTCTTTTCTTACAATTTTCTTGATATATATTTATATATTTCTTTATCTACCTACTTTCGATTGCACTGTAACAAAAGAATTTCCCCTCGGGGATTAATAAAGTATTTGTGATTGTGATTGTGATTGTGATAAACACTGCAGCGAAAACACCGCTTTGTTTGGTCAGTGGAGGGACATTACAGTGTTTATGAGATGAGAAACTGACAAGAGATGGAGGATTGAGTGACGTAGAAGGTATTTAGTTACTTGGACTGGTCCAGGGCCAGCTGTGTGATCTTCAGGCTGTAGTCGGGACAGAGGGAAGTGATGGACAGGCGGTCGGATGAGTGATACTGGACCCTGAGAGGGACGTTGATAGGACGCAGAGGAGGAGCAAAAGAGGTGTGGCGTGGAGGAGGTGAATAAAGGGAGCAGAATGGCACGAGAAATGAAGGGAACGAGAAAACAGAAAGGTGGAGTGAATGACAGAGGGACTGTAGATACTAGAGAGCCATGCTTGGGTCTGTTACATGCGAGAGGGGGGTTGAAGATGAATGAACATATAGAAACAGATGGACACAATATTTTTTCAGTAAACTTAATTAATCCCTTATTATTATTACTACCAATTTTTTTTAATGCTGGTTTCAACCACAAGGGCAATTCCTGACACAAATTGAGGAGTGTACCTTTAACCAATCACAAGACACAAGACAAGTCTCTTCCATAACGTTTTTGGTCATTCTTGCTCAGTTCTCCAAAGCTCTCTGTACTGTATAAATACCTGACAGGTATGGAGGTGAATGGCTTCTTGTAGATGTCAGCCAGCTTGTCCATGACCACGGCAGCCGTGGTGAAGATCCTGTACGTGTGGAGGAAGGTGTTGAGGAAGTCTATGGACAGGAAGCGCAGGTCTGTCAGCCTTTCCAGCAGCCGGTCCACGCTGGCGTACCGGATCTGAGGGACCTTGCAGGAGTTGAGCGTTTTGCTGAAGCAAATGTCGACGTCGTCCTTGTGGAGGCGAGCATCAGACCTCAGGGGTGACCAAACAGATGGTCAACAACTGGATTTGCTCTCGTGGTAACCGATGTTTGTAATGACAGTATTTTAAAATATACTATTTTTCAGACTTTTTAACAATTTTTAACAAAATCAACAAGGAAAATAGGTTTAAAGAATCAAGAATACGTAGTGCCATCATATGCGTCAAAACCGCTTTTCTGTGTGGACTGCTTTTACCATTAAAAAATAAGATACCTAATTTAGTAGTTTAAAGGAAGAGAAAATATGGGCCCTAGTTTCCCGGTAAAGGCACAACTGGAGGCACGGCGCATGTTGACGGCGCAAATTCACGGCGCAAGTCAATTTAAGGTGTTACATTTTAACTAGTTTCGAGACATGTGGCGGTAATCGGGCGCAACGTCGGCGCAGTTGTAAAAGGGTTGGATTAGAATGAATAAATGATCAGTAGGAGTGGTGGGGGCTGACCAATCAAATCAAGCTCTTCTCATTTCCTTTAACAGCAGCACGATCTCTGTCCGGGAGAGGTGCAGCTTCAACCTGCATTCTTCTGCAGACAGATCAAGAAAAGCGGTTCTTTGCCCGGACGTGAAAAAGAACACCGTGCGTCCAACGAAATGGTCACGACGTCTGCGTTACCGCTACTAGAGCAACTAGAGCCCAAGTCCAACACTGTTTACCCAGGTCTAACCCAATGTGTATATGAGGCAAGTCTTTTGGTGGCTATAGCATGTTCACTGTTTCCTTCTTTTGTAAAAAGTAGTTTTTTAAATCTCTGTGGGAATATAAAATCGGTTGTTCTTACTTGATCATGTGTGGAACAGTAACCTTGGAGTTCTCCTCAAACACACTGGTCATCAGGCCATTACAGCGTATATTATCAATACACTAGACACACCGAGACAGACAGAAAAGCACTAGATAGATACTGTATGAGAGAAACACAGAGAACTATAATATGCAAGAGACCTAAGAGACCTGGGTTGTTAGCATTTCCACATGTTGAAATCCATAAATGTCTATAAAGTTGTTATATATTATTATATATTATGTTTGCTTCATGAACACCATGAGTAAAAAATACCAACATAGGAAAATAAAAAACTATCCATGTAAGATTACTATCCCACAGTCAGGCTTACCTGACTGATATCACTGGTCCATGCAGCCTTCTCCTGGCGGGAGGGAGCCAATAAAACGACAGAGAAGGACTGGCCATCAGGGGGTTCCACTACAATCTTAAACTCCAGATGGTTGAAGCCCTGGCCTGCCGCATTGTCTAAACCAAACCAACAAAAATCACAGGGAAGCTGAGGCTATGTAATGTCTATGCTATCCAAATATAGTGACTGATAGTCATAGGATGTTCCACTTTGTGTTGTGCGATTTAGCCTTAGCCGTTTTCACAATGGACGCACTTTGGTCGACTGAATCTGCATGAAACAATGAAACTATGAACACATGCACACTACGTTTCCATTCTCACTGGGATCAGTCTGAATGCACCTAGTTCACATGCACCACACACACACAGACCACATCTTTGTATTCCTATAGGAGAAGTCCCACTATTGATACTTACAGTCCTCATCATTTGCATCCAGTTCTTCAATGAGAGTGCACTCTATCAGAGATAACGTTCCTCCTTGCTGTCAGGGAAGGAGACAGAAGACTTTAAGTAGTGTGTTCTCAATTGTTTTTGACCGCCCCAAAATACTTTGTTTATACTGTAGAATAACACAAAAAAACATGTACTGTATAAACAAGCAAAAACACATTCAATTATTATCAAAGCTAATAAAGCTAGGTTCAAAATACAGGTACTTTCAAAGAGATGAAATCATCTCATCCCCCAAAAAGCATATTGCTGCCCCCAAGGAGGGCCTGACCCTGTCTGAGGTATTAACAGTATCTACTGTGTTCTGGGCTATGCGTAGCGGTTAAAGTGTTGGTGCTGACCTTGAGCAGGTGTAGCTTCCCTCCAGAGGTGCGGGTGCATATGAGGAAATGTTTAGTGAACAGGAAGCACTGCCTTTCCCCTTCCTTCCTGAGCGACAGGGTGCCGAGGCGAACCTTACTGAGCATGCCCCGCTCACTGCTGGATGGAAGCTGGATGAGAGAGCCTGCCCAAGGAGGAGGTCCAGTTAAAATGGGAAAGATGGTTTGACGTGCTAAATGTTGGAACTTTATGACTAAACAAAATAAAGAAAACATGTCTCATAGCTTTCAAAGAACCCCTTCTTGTTGCTATACAAATGTAGTCTGGTAAATATATCCACATCATACAGATATATTAACACATTAAAGATACACTCCTCGATGGTCTTATAGCCTCCCTAGATCCTCCAGTTGCTACCCCAGCTCACTGTTGATGTTTGTCCATTCAAGTGTGCACATCTGGAAGAGGGGATCCTATGAAAGACGTAAGGGGGAGGAGTAGAGAGGCACGCGAACCACTGAGCATTCTGGTGCCACGGTGGGAGATAAACAGGAAGTCTCACCTTGTCGGACGAAGGTCTGACTAGTGTCCAGCAGGATGTCACAACCCTCAACTATCATCCTCTCGATGGCCAGGTTCTTGCGGATGTTCTCCGTGTCACTGACCTCGTCATGCATCATCCTGGAAACACGGTAACCATCATCCTCATCGTCACTATCAGCATGTATGTAGGGCCTCCCCATGTAGACGTATCAGACCGTGGCTCTTACTTGGAAAGTTCCTCTAGTTTGGACTTGGCAAATTCCAGGCTCTTGCGCTCCACATGCTCATGGGGTGTATGTGCCAGCAGCTCATGAAGAGTGATTATGTAGCGTGGGATCTGAAACACAAACACAAACACAAACACACACACACACACACACACACACACACATACAAGAATAACTGTGTTAACCCCGATGAAGGCTATGTGAACTTAAACATTGTGAACAAACAAGGTAGCAGACACGGAATGTGCTACCTTCTCCGTTTGTTAGACATGCAAACTCACAAGCTCTCCGCTGCAATGCCAGGTTGCTATTACTGGGAGGTTGTTGGCATTACTGGGCTTAAATATATACGTGTTTAATGAAGCAAAACTCCAATAGTGTGCACATCCAACCCAAGTTTGGTAGAAATGTGACAAAAACAACAAATTATGAGCAGCCAAAATTTTATTATTTACTCTTTAATTTGATATTTTATTCCCAGACCACATAGCAAACATTAGTGACGTGCAGTACCTGGAACATGGGGTATGTGAGGAAGGTCTCCAGCATCCTGCTCTCACAGGCGGCGTTAGACTCGTACTGTTTGAGCAGCTTGTCAAAGTCCCTGTTCTGTTTACAGTTGGCCAGCACCTGCAGGCTGTACTGGTGGTTGCGCACAAACTCCTGGTAGATGTTCAGCATGGGCAGCAGGATGTCAAACAGATCCGCTAGATACCACACAAAGAGACGCCCACACTGAGGTGTTAGAGATAAGAGATAAGGTAGCGCTTGGCTGATACTTGACGAGAGATTCAGTTGTAATAATGCAAAGAAGACAAAGAAGACACAAAAGTTCTACTACAAATCAAATGAATGAGCACAAGATAATAATAATAAATACAATAATAATAATTTGCTAATTGAATTGGCTCTGGCTATCAGCTCAAAGTAGCCAATATAAACAAAAATGAGCCTTATTCACATAGGGTTCATATTGTCAAAAACTGGGCCACCCTTTTTACTCCCATGGCCTCAAATAGCGCAGAACCTACAAACTGTAGTGTGCGGGATCTATTGGACTTCAGCCACAGTAACCAGTGCTCACAGAACTGGAAAGTAGCTTGGGAGGGGATCTCTCGGTGGCTCCATACTGTCAAAGCATCTTTATCCCTCTTTGGGGTTTTTTCAAACACGCAACGCAACACTCACCCAGTACCAGTGTGGGCCAGTTAGCTATCCGAGCCTGAAGGCCTTGGTGGAAGATCTCATGAAGGAACATGATGGTTTCACTGGGAAAAGAAGCACAACGGTCCCCAGTGCACTGATGAAGACGTCACTTAGAATATAGTTGGAATGTAGTTGGAATGCAGAATACAGTTGCGAGATTCTGCGGGGCGTGTTTACCTGTTAAGGAATATGCTGCTGACGTCATCGTGGCTAATGGGGGGTTTCTTGGAGCTGGCGGCCATGCGGAGCGGCCTGAGGAAGCAGTTGACCAGGATGGAGAGCTGGTGCACGTACTCCGTCTCGGCCTCCACCATGTTGAAGACGATCTGGTTCCGCTTCCTCATGCTCTCGGCGTGAGGCGAGGAGATGTAGTCCTGGACGATCAGCTTCCACTTGCGACGGCACAGCCAGCCTCGCATGAAGCTCTGCACCTGCACGGCACACATGTCCACAGGCTCCGTCTGTCTGTCTGACTGTCCTGCCAGACCTCTGTCCACCCGTCTGTCTGTCTGATCTTATCTGGCTTATCTGACTTATCTATCTATCTATCTATCTATCTATCTATCTATCTATCTATCTATCTATCTACTATTATATCTATGTTAAGCCCCTGTACTCAAATACAGCCACTTTATTGACATCTCCCTTCTATGTCCGTTTGTTGTACCTGCCCCCTTGTTGATTGGTTCTTTTCAATCTATGCAGTTAGCTGACTTCAGCATAGCCCCGCCCAACTTCAACACCCAGGCCTAATCAACCAAATGAACTCCAAACAGCTGTGTAGGTGTACAGTACAGTGACTTCAACATAAAGCAGAATAAAACCTGTGTGAGTGACTCCACTATTGTGTACCTTCTTGATCTTCTTGATGTCGGGGTCTTCCTCCTCCGGGGTACTCTGGTAAGGCATTCTTTCCTTAGCTTTGTTCAACACTACAATCTACAACCAACAACAAACCCCAGGTCAGTAAACAGAGACAAAGGACAGAATATACAGTAAATGAAGCCCTCTGTTGCGTAGCAGAAAAGAAACATGCCATTTTGATAGAGATGTACCAGATACAATTTTACATTCACGCTAGGTCTTGTGGCTCTACATTAATGGATACCTCAGCTTTAAGCCTCTCTATTTCTGTGTCCTGGTCTTCCAGCTGGGTGCGAAGCTGATTGGCTGCTACCTTCTCTGTCTCCATGATCTGAAGCAGGTGGATGTATTTCTGCATCAGGAC
The DNA here is from genome assembly GCA_025447815.1 of Percopsis transmontana. Lineage (NCBI taxonomy): Eukaryota > Metazoa > Chordata > Actinopteri > Percopsiformes > Percopsidae > Percopsis > Percopsis transmontana. The sequence goes on from JAOEHI010000004.1 coordinate 141,422, forward strand.
CTCGCGTTCGATGATGATGTCAGAGTAGCTACACAGCACACAAGACAAGTAGATAGACATCATGGACAGTTAGGGTTAGGTTAGTGGACAATGATAAAGGTACACGCCTCAGTTTGTGTCTGGAATTACCCATGACCACGTTCAAATAGAAGCCAAATAGCAGAACTGTCTGTGCGAGAGAGAAAGCAGAGGTCAAGTGTTAAGCCTGTGATGTAACCACTATAGCAACACAGCACCAGTGTGACCTAAATATGAACCCCTCCAAGCTGAAGCCCATAAGTGCATGCGCACACACACACATACACACACACACACACAAACACACACACACACACACACAGTAGTTGTCAGATGGGACTCCTCGGGACACCCGTTTGTTGTAGGCACACTAGTGAAAAGCAGGGTAAGGAGTATTCTTTTGAGATGAAAATATGACACCTGACAACCACTTACTGTAACAAAATGCATGATGGGACAGAGATATGCAAACACAGAGAGACACAGACACAAACACAGACACCGCTTTATGTAAAGGAGACAAACACATGTACTGGTCGCTTTGGATAAAAGCTGAATGATGCTGAATGTAAATTGGTATGTAAACATACCTGGCCTGTTGGATACACTCCACCCACTCATTGCAGTCGGCCTCCTCCTCTGTCCGTAGCTCCAGAGGCTTTTGTCCATCATGGCCGAAAATTATCAGGAAGTAGTGCTAGGTTTAGGGGAAAAGGAACAAATATCGCCATGAGTAAATTGTGTCCTAACTGCCCGCAACGCGTCCAATTCAAAGAGCAAAACGAACACAATTGCAATGAAGCAATACAGGAATCATCATAACTGTCGAAGGCTGGACTTTGTGATAAAAATTGGGTAACTACAGCGTTAGGTCGCCAGAGAACACGGAGCAAACGGCCGTCTGTCCACTGGTAACCTATGCTGAGAAGTTATTAGTCTGTAAAATTGTTATTACAATGTTATTACAATTACACACGTTATCGTAGCATTGTATGTCTGTAAACGTCCTCGTTTTTACCAACAGCTATTGTTATCACGGCAACCATGTCAACATACAGTGGTATTATCACAGAAATCACATCAATATACAGTGGCATTATCACAGATATCACATCAATATACAGTGGTATTATCAGAGCATACAGCAAATTAAATTTTCCAGAAAAAATAGGAGGAAAAAATGATGTGGGCTTAAAGGTTTTATCGGCTTACACATATATATCTGCTATAGCCAATTTTGGGAATAACTGCTATTACTGATTACAACCACAATAGCAAAAGATCCCGTTGTGTGCTATGTTGTTAGGTCCATCTATCAGCCTGCACTAAAATGGATCATAACCCAGATTGCACTTTACTGTATGTTGTTCTACTGAGGACATACAGGGGGCATTACAGTTGTCTGAGTTCATGATATGTCAAAGGTTATCATTATCACTAATGATAATTACTTATAACTTGTCCCTTAGGCTTTGTGGCCTAAAAGTTTTAAAACCTCAGACCTCGATGACCACCACTTCACTGCGCTGTCACAACAGATTAGCATTGAATGTGACACATCAGGTTGCTAACCTCCAGCATAGCCCAGCTAATATCAATGATTTAATTAAGTGATTTACATGAGTGGTTATGACAAGTGTTTGGTTAATATGAAGAAATGCAATGCAATGGGACAATGTTGAGATGAGAAATACTACTTTTTGCAGTAGAAAGAACTGTCCTTAATGTGAGAATCCAACCATTGTGAAGGAACTCTTGCTCTCTTTCACAATGTTATATCAATATCTTGTAACATGACCGCTGTTACGGCACACGTCTAAGCAGCTACACCAATTAGGTCACACATGGACAAAATGAGCTATTATACTGTATACAAGATTGAGCATTATACCCTTCCATCTTCTGGTCCATTTTAAGCCCTTTCACATCAAGGGGAATGTAATTGTGCACATTATTCAACCTACTTGAATATTATGTACCATTATCCTATCTATGTAACGGTTTCTAATGATGCAATAGCCCACTATGCTATTATGTGCCACAATCATTAGAATTTGAACCTGTTAGCATTCATTCTTATTGATATATTATCACCGTGCTATACATCTTGCAAAACAGCAGATTTTCCCTGCTACGTCTCAACTGTTCTCTCTTCAATACAAACACACGCACCTCCAGAGAGTTGAGGTACAGCTCTTTGTGGCAGCCGCAAGGGGGCTCATGGGAAACACAGGTTTTACTCCACCACACCATGTCTCCTCACAGTGCCTTTAATGCATTTGACATTTTCCTCTGCGGTTGGAGTGAAAGTGGGCCTGTACCGCAATGATGTAACAGTAAGCGGGTGAGAGACACTAGCGCGTGTCGGCCAGGGACCAGTCTGGACAGACCAGGGAGAGGCTTAAGGGCTTGTGTGTGTATGTGTAGGGTGAGAGGGCTTACATAACCACCAGCAGCATTTGTACAGCTCCTTGCATTGCTAATGCGGCTTCCCTTGGCCACAGGCCTGCTTTAAGATACAGGATAACAATGAGGGGGAGACACAGGCCAACAGACAGGCTTTAAGCCCTGGCTTGCCCTCGGGCCAAGATCAACACATCCAGTCATATTCATCCGTTCATCTGTATGGCACATTTACATGGTCCCAGCATGGCAGTACAGTACATATATGGCAAACAAGTGCTTCTGTGTCCATCATTTTGAATTACTTTATAAAAAGAGGATTTTAATTGACTCAACGAATTGAGTTTGATATTTAAGTAGCGTTGACCTCTAGACCTAGTAGTCTCTTTCAGGGGAAACAAAACTAGCTCCAGCCAAACATATGTGCACAGCCGGTCATTGATCAATGCGACATAGGCAACCGTCTAGGGCGCCATGAATAGGGGGGCGCCAATTTCCCAAGCCTTAAATTGCATGTTAAATGGAACAAATGCTGCGATCAACACCAATGGACCTAATGGACCACTGTCGTTGCTCTCATAAGGGGGGGCGACAGATTGTATTGCTCACTACGCAAGTTGTGTAGCGCCCTGCCTCCCCATTGTGTCAAGGTGGGTGTGAATGTTTACAACTTCAATGAGAGGATGAAGCGGAACTATCCTTCTGGTCACCAAAAGAGAAAAAAAACACCATGAGAGTGAGTAGCGGGAACAGCAATCAGGTAAACTTGTGTTCTCTCCTCTCCAAGTTTGATGTCAGAAAATAACAGTAACGTTAAATTGATGTGCTAGGTTCCAACGCTTCTCTGTCTGGTCTGTCTGTCTGTCTGTCTGTCTGTCTGTCTCGCTATCCTAGCTGGGCAGTGCATCTCACAATTAGACAATGAGGTCATTTAGCAGACGCTTTTATCCAAAGCGACTTACAATTACATGCTGCTATTACATGGATCAGAAAGGGGTTAGGCAGGTAGGCCAACTCTGGTGCTTGAACCCACGACCTTCTGGCTGGGAGTCCAACCCTAGACCACTAGACTATCCTGCCCCCCCTCCCCCCATGGTCTGTCTGTGTCTTGCTTGCTTGCCCGCCACTTCCATGGCTGTGTTCTTTGACTTTGTGCCTGACAAAAGTGAGAGTGAAATACAACTATTGATTACGTTAAATAAACGTACGGTGTCCGAGTTTAGGGACACGTTTTTTTGCACATTTTCTGTTATTTAAATTGTATTTGTATATAAGTTGGATATTATTTATTATTTGTAATTCATTGCTTCATTGCTTTTTTGTTCATTTTGATTTGTTACAGGTAAAAGCACCTTTTTAACTCTCAAATAATAAATAAAAGTGTGTTTACACCCATTGTCGTGCAGTTTACTTGGTGGGCAGGGGATGGATGGAGGGAGGGGGGGGGCACCAGGGGTGAAGCTTGCCTAGGCCACCAAATGTGCTAGGGCCGGCACTGCGTATGTGTATCAATTTATTTAATTGTTGACACGTTAATTGACAAAAAGTC
>JAOEHI010000004.1:148850-164723 GCA_025447815.1 Percopsis transmontana
GTGTGGAATGTGTACTGTATGAGTCTCTGTTTGTGTATGTGTGTGTGTGTGTGTGTGTGTGTGTGTGTGTGTGAGTGTGCACTCACCAGCCCAGTTGGAGGGGTGTGAGAGCTGCTTGCTGCTCTGTAGCGTCTTCATGGCCTCCGCCAGCGCTGCACTAGCTTTAATCCCGTTGAGGAGGGCTGTGTAGAAGGCATGCGTGAACACTTTGGAGGCAGCGACCGGCACAGGCCACAGGGACACACACACACACTGGACCCCTGCCGCCAGGAAGGCCCGAGTCAGACCCACCACCCCATCCGCCGTCACCCGGCCGCTAGACTCTGGATACAACCTGCGGGTCGGAAGACGGAGCTGTCAGTCCTCGCCAAGGCTGTGTGAAGCTCGTACGCTTTGAATGAGACCTTGGAGTGCAGAAGGCTAGGAGAAATGCCTTCTTAAAAGCTTTTTTTTTAGATTGCTTATTATATTTTACCTAACTTAATTATTTATTATTTTTATTATTCATGTTTTTTATTCTATTTTCATTTATTTATTCATTATTATTATATTAATATTCTTGTTATAAATATTGTAGTTGCATGTTCTTTAATTAGCTTTATCCTTTAATTAAAATTATTCCTCTCTACTCTCATTCTTGGCCTGTAATTTTCTATTTTGTATATTCTGCTTTGTTCATACTGTCAAAGCACTTTATTATTATTATTATTATTATTATTATTATTATATTATAATAAGACTGGAGTCCTACCTCAGGACCACCAGTTTGACGTTCAGGCACAGGTCCAGTATATCAGCAGCAGTGAGCAGGAAGTCTTGGAGAGGCAAACTGTCGCCCAAGCTCTCCATCTGACACACGCTCCCCCCATCTTCGCTCCCTTCCTCCTGTATTCTCAGCTTGTCCGAGCTGCCATGGCTCTTCACGGGACCTGCCGGGGCCTTTCCGTCCTGATCCGCGGCCTCGGCGCTGGTCGCTCCCCCACAGGCGGCTCTGTCCTTGGGTCTGCTGCCCGTCCCGTCGCCCCCGGCGCGCTCCTGGCTGGGGGCGAGGACCAACGCGGCCAGCTTCCAGGAGATGTGCGTCGCGAAGTGGATGCACTCCGCCTGCGCCAGGGCCGCTAGGACGCGGTCCTTGGTGGCGGCGCTTCCAGTCAGGGGGTGACATGCCAGCTGGTCCCCGAGCCAAAGAGCTTCCTCTTGGGCGGAGGGCATGGGCCCCCACAACCAGCGGTCCATCACGCTGGGGGGCAGATGAGGGGCCCCCACTACAGCCGCCACACAGCCTCCGTCTGAGTACAGTGAGGGACCCCCGCGACGAGAATGGGACTGTGGGTTCAATATGATTTGATTATATTAATAACTAACATAAACGTGTGTACTGTACATACTGTACTCTCTATTAGTTGTGTCTAATCTCTGCTTTTAATGAATGCTGTTGTTTGTCATGACCCATATGGCCATTTCAGCGAATACGTAGTTGAGACATTGTGATAATAAACCTTAAAGAAACTTGACTTGACTTTACAATGACAAACATACTTGGATAAGTGTGTCAGCTAAGCTAAACCGTAAAATGAAACGATACCTTTATTTTAGCTCCCAGGCTGGCTAAGGAAGGGACAGAGAGCAGGCTGAACCTTTCATACAGGTACTCGTTGGACGAGCTGCCCTTGAGCAAGGCGAACGGGACGAGGTACAACTCCCCCTCCAGTACCAGCACAAGCTGCCGGTGTCTGCCCACAGGGCCGCTGCTGTGCATCAGGCCCTGCAGAGGGAGACGCGGTGAGATCAATGCCAACGGGGCCACAGGAGAGAAAGGCTATGCAAATATCTACTGCACTCGCTCCGAAAATATACCGTGGGACTCTGTGGAGCTTTCTGAAGGCGCGTAACCACAGAAACCACCTACCATCTCCATAGGCGCGATGAGCAGGTCGTAAAGAGCTCGTAGGGGAGGTTTGGAAGTGTTGCTCGCTCGACGAGAAGAAGAGGGTGAGATTTCTTTCACCGGAGTCGCAGTGGTACTGTAGAGACTGGTCATGCTTCGACTGCTCCTGCAGTGACACACAGACACACACCCACACACACACACACACACACACACACACACAAACACGAGATAACTGTTGTTTGTTTCCTCTGACAAGGAGGCCATTTTCTTTCCCCAGTTTTTCAGATCTGCATGTACAGTATTTTCATGTTTTTCTTGAACGGTTCCACATGTCACAATGACAACGTGCGGACATTTTGACGCTATATTCTAAGACGAATACAGGAATTCTTTCTAGAATATACTCAATACAGAGTTTGAATAGAGGCATTTGTCCGGCGATTACCACAACTTGTGGTAATCGCAATACCTTGCCTACATTGTGTCTACCTGTTAAAGAGGTTGTTTCTGGACACCATGCGCAGGTAGCCTGTTGGGTCTGTGGTGGACGTGAGTTTGTTGTTGAGCATTTCGAACTGTTGCTCTAGCAAATCTCCCGCCTCACTCTCTGTCTCGCTGCTGGAACAAGCCCTGGAGGTCAGACATGGACACGCTTTGGATTAGCATTGACATGACATTATAAAACTCCATGGGGAGGACCACATAAAACAGGGGATTGAAAATGGTGGTGGACTGATGGAAAATACAGTTGACAAACTATAACTCTTTCCTGGACTGTTCAGAAAAGTAAAATACAAAATGTAAGCTGGAACAGACAAGCCTCACCCCTATACATAGTCTGGTTCAGTGCAGTTCAGGAGGGAATACAGCGAGTGAAGAAAACAAAAAGTATGATTGACAGCTATGCCTTGAGTGTTCAGAGAATGGGAGCCCCAGGCCGGGCATGGTGTACACATTAATATTACACAAACAGACGCATGCAAACACACACAGAGGCGATGGAATGCTGCTGGCGACAGAAACACTGCTACAATAAAGCAGTGTGATTTTCACCAAGAGCTGCAGAGTGCAGGAAGAAGCTCTATCTGTGAATCTCAAACAGATATATATAAGTCCATATATAAATATCTAGCATAATAAATGCTATGAGAGTAAAGGAGGCTTGCACAGACACTTCATATCAATCATACTATTGCAAAAGCAGTAGTACATTCTGTGTCATCTGTGAATGGGCTTTTTAGATGACGTGTACAGCCAAGTAATTGCGCTAAGGAGCCTGCATCTGGGCCTACTTACGGAGAAATAGACATGTAGGGCTTAACTGTATCCTCCAACTCACTCCCTCAGGCTTTGGGACACTTGGCTATACGGCCAGGCCGTGAATGCATGAACCATGAGCCGAGGCCTTAGGGAAGGCATGAGGGGTTAGATTGAGATATACCTGCTGTAATGGCTGTCCACTCCCAGAGCTTCTCTTGCATTGGAGATGTACTTCTCCAAGGATAAAGGAAGCCCAGTGGCTCCTCCCCCATGGGGACTGGCCCCGCCCTCCTGGAACTCAGAGGTCTCTGCTCCGCCTTCTCCCAGGTAAACCTCGTTGAACTTTACAATGCCTGTCAATGTTGAATGTAAAAGAAAATGGAACAGATCTATCAATATATTATATTCTAATGTCATTATCAAAACAACAAACAATTGAAAAAAAAGTCCTTTGTCCTTTGTTCCTGGAGTACCTGTTCCTGGAGATAGCAGCCAGCTGTACAGGAAGCCCCCCGCGAGAGAATAGTACAGGACCAGGGTGTTTTGACTGTTGACCATATCCAGGATGTGCTCCACTGTCACTGTCGTGTATGGGTCACAGTTTACAGCTTGCGGGCCTCCCGTCTGGCGCTCCACCAGGAGATCGGCAAAGGCGCGTGTGCGACCCCGTTCCGCTATAGCTAGTGCCTCATCGTGACGGCCTGGCATGCAGACAACACTCAATATAGCAACTAGCGAGTGTATAACTTACATATACATTGGAAGTGTAGTAAGAGGAAGGAAAGGGAAAGACTAAACACAATAGGACAATACAACGACATTTCTACAGGAAAGGATCATTTGGCAATAATGTGTCAACATTTAGAACGTAACACCTTATAAAGTGAGAGGAAATGTAATGTCAACTGGATTAAAAACCAGCATTAAAATGGTTCTTACCTAGGCTTACGAGGACTCTCTGGAGAGCCTGGTATGAACTGGTTTGTAGATCAAACAGGGAGAGTTTGTAATCCATGCTGTGTTGGGTCTCGTGTCGCATTGACTCAAATAGCCCAGATGCTCTGTACATCTAGAAAACGCAAGTGAAAAACACATAGATCTTTATATTAGCGCAGGAAGGTGGTGGCTGCATGCTGTAGCATCTTACACTCAGCAGTAAATGTAAACTTTCAAATTGTCACAAAAAAAAGTAAAACATAAATTGTGTGTAGAATGAGTTTAAACAAAGTTGTAGGGATGTGTTGAAAAATATATTTATTTTTGTTGAGGAGACTCCACCGAAAAGTTGCCTCCACACATTGATTCAAGAAACAATGGCAAGTAATGTTAATGTTTCCAGAAATGTTTTATCAATAGTGCCATAACAAATAAAATAACGCAAGAACGGAAGTCCACGTTTGGTGCCCTGTAAATCCAGGTAAGACATGATTTTATTCATAACACTGACGCTGTTTACTGCTTGTTTATTAATTTCAGTCACTTTGTATGTGTGTGTGCTAGTCTGTGTGTGTGTGCGCGCGCACCTGGAATATTGTATGTTAGATTCTACTTTAGGCCTATAGCCTAAGTAAGAACGTAGAAAAAATATAATTTCTCTGAGCCATTCGTCAAGAGGAAATCATATGTCTGTTATTTACTGTGGAAACTTGATGCAGAATTATAGGTTACCAAAACAATCTTTACTTCCTTTGTTCGAGTTGGGATAGTAGCCTAATAGTAGCAGTAGCAGCAACAGTAGTTGTTTACAGCTGTCTTGTCTTTCTTTATTAGAACTGCTTCATGCTTTGTTTCATTTTACATTTAGTTGGCCTCCCCCACTTAAAACAACTTCCCGCGTGCCTGTATAATGCATACGCATATATTCAGGACCTCCAGTTATCATTCAATAATTTAATATGTTGGTTGATATAATATTCACCAGCAGGTGGCGCAACTACCCCACAAAAAAATATGACCGGAACTAAGAACTGGAGGGATAGCTCGATGGATGGAAGCACAAAGCCCCTTTTTATCTTCTGAGAAATGGCTGACCTATAATTGTATAACACCACAATACCAGAAACTACCCCCCTGGTGTAAGGCACAGAGCCATATGAGTAATTTGCAGACGTATTGCCTTTAAAAATATCATTGGAGCCCTTCATAACTATTAGGTGGAAATCTGCTGTGGAGGGGTAACCTTGGCCAGTTGTTTGATAGTTTTAGCAGCGATGATGATTCGGGGAAGTCGGGGAAGACTTCAGTCCGTGTGTAACTGTGTGTTTTCTGACAGCATGTGTCTTATTGTATTATTGTCTGTATTATTGTCTAGATGGGACTGACTCAAGCTGGGTGTCAGCCAGCAGGAGAGAAGACGTCGGAAGTCGTGGCGCTATTCCAGGAGGGTTGGAACGAGACAGCAGGTGGCCTTTTCATACATCCCACACCGCAAATATACTGTACTTACAGCCCAAGTCTCAGTACAGCAGGATTAGGAAACTATGGAAGACACACACACACACACACACACAGACACATACCTGGTGCTGTGCCTCCTCCAGGTTTCCACTGGCCCACAGTGACAGGCCAAGACGATGGCGTATCTTAGCCTCATCCTCTCTCCTACCTAACTGTTCTGCCAGACGCAGACCTGAGAGAGAGAGAGAGGGAGAGGGAGAGAGAGAGACAGAGAGAGAGAGACAGAGAGAGAGAGAGAGGGAGAGATATAGAGGGAGAGAGAGAGAGAGAGATACAGAGAGACAGAGAGAGAGTCAAGGAGGGGGGGAGAGAGAGAGAGACAGAGAGGGAGAGAGAGTCAAGGAGGGGGAGAGAGAGAGAGAGAGAGAGAGAGAGAGAGAGAGAGAGAGAGAGAGAGAGAGACAGTGAAACACATTTCCAGTCATTCAAAACTTTATGGAAGTCGTGTTTTGTTGCCTGGGATGAACTTCTACTTCCTCGCCAATTTTCATCATATTCCTTGTCTCCCTGGCTCCTAATTGTGTCAATTCAAATTCAAAGTCGCTATACGTCGCCCCGACTGTCTCCTTCTGACTCGGTCTCTGACTGACTTTCATCTCCCCACCTGTGGAGGTGCAGACAGTCGGGCAGTCGTGCTTAGTTCTCATTAGGGCCTCGGGTTTAAAGGAAAAACACGCAGTCTCGCCTCGCACCGCTGCCATTTGGCTGTCTGCGTGTGTGATGTTATGCATCTGTGTTTCTCTGTCAGTCGGGGAGGCTAATTGGAGCCCGATAACCCCCCCACCACCACCACCACACACACACACACACACACACACACACACACACACACACATTCATTTGCTCCATCTTGGCTCTGAGTGGCAACCATGACAATATTGTACATGGCAACTGGTGCCTAAAGGGGGTTAAATCAATCACGTGAAAAGAAAAGGGCAAATGTATTGTATTTATTTGCATGTGTGTTTTATTTGCTTTAAATTGTTTAATCAAATTTAATTACTGACAAGCCATCAGAAGTAAACCACGTTCCAGGGCAAAAAGCTAATTCTGCATCATAAATACCTTTTCATGCTTTTAACACGATTAATACTGTTCAAGCTCTTTTGACAAAAATAACAAATATAGCTTCTTTCCCTTTTACACATATGTTGAGAAACATCAAATATATATCTGAAAAATGAAAGAAAGGTCGAATAGATTTCTTTTACAAGTCTTTCCTATAATAAATGTGACTATTGTCATTCCTTAATAGCTTGTTTTCACCCTACCTTCCTGCAGGTACATCACAGCCTGCGCATAGTTTTGCAGTGCATGATGTGTCCTTCCCAGGCTCCCATAGGCCACTGTTTTAGCTATCAGGTCATTGGTCTGTGCCGCGACGCTGAGATGCTGCTCCTGGAAGACCACAGCCCTCTCAAAGTTCCCCAGTGCTTCGTAGGTGAGTCCCAGGTTTCCATAGGCCCGCCCCTGGCTCCTCCCACATCCTGTCTGCTCTGCTATGTCCAGCGACCTCTGGTGCCACTATAAGCGAATGAATGGTTTAAATGGAGGTTGCATTCAAGTGTTAGGTAAAGAGTATTATAGAACCAATGTGTACTAACCTGTAGCGCTGTCTCATTGTCCCCCATTAGCTGATATACCCCTCCCATCGTGCCACTTGCCTCCCCTTCCAGTGCTTTATCCTAAAGGTAATACTTGAAAATACGTTTCTTTGGATAATAGAAACATATTTTTTAATAACAAACATAAATAGACATAATTGCCGAGAAATCCGAGTCAACTTCTTACCCCTGCTGTGCGTGCGATGCTAAGCTGGTGCTCCAGACAGGACAAGGCCTGTTCATAGTTGCCCAGCTGGCTGTGGAGGGTGCCCAGCTCTCCATATGCCTGAGCCTTGCCCCCTCCCTCCCCGCCCAGCTCATGAGCCACCACCAAGCGCTTCTCAAAACACACTAATGCCTGCTGAAGACTGCCCATCGACCTGAAGAGAGAGAGAGAGCTAGGTTTGACATTGTTCCCAGCACACTAATAATAATCATTAGAATCAGATGAATTAGAGTTCTAAGTTTAAAGGGACACTCCTCGATTTGTGTCCAGAATTGCCCTTGCAGTAGAAACCAGCGTGAGCTGTTGTTGTGGTTTGACAACAGTTTAACAATGTATGCTCCAATTTAACAGTGTATGCCCCTCTCACACCTGAGTGCTAAGTGGGTCACACTCCTCTCTACTCCTCCTCCAACAGAGTGCCAAGGACAATACCATTCTCTACCCCTCCTCCTATAGCCGTCCACAGCCGTGCACAGTTGTGTTTCAAAATATAAACAGCTGGGGCAGCAATTTGTGGTGTCGATGAGTGTACCTTGTAAACAACTATTGTTTCCAAGGTCTCTCGAAGAAAGTAAATTGGTCAATAATAGGCCGTTTAATTGTGCACTGCAAACCCAACACTGTTGTGGCTGTGAATCCTCTATGTGAAAACATACAAGAGGCAACATCACCAGGCTGTGTTTATTGGAATGAATCAATGACTATTCTCCTCTCATTACTGTCTTATTCAAACTCCAGGGAGCAGCCGAGACAGACTAAACCGGAGAGATAAAGGGGAAACTCATAATCAGGCCTTGTTCTGTCAGTGAACATTACTTATGTAGCTTTACATGAAAGGGGCCTCTGTGAGATGTAATGTCGCTCTCTGTGAAGAGCAAGAGAAGGAACTGCTACTCCTAGCACTATTTATACCATTTATTATATGTCAGGCTTGAATCCCGGTGATCTGTAGCTCTGAGACTGTGCAGAAGTCCTGGAGCAACAACATTTGGTAGAACTTCTATTTCTAAAACAGTTCTCTCTGTGCAATTTATAGGTTTGAGGAAACAAAATTGCATTAATGTGAAACTTTAATCTAACTGTGGAAGAATGCACAGCACAATGCCCTAGGTAAGATAGCAAATTATATTCTAATAGTGGATGTTTCCAGTAAATGCATTACATAATTCTACTGGGTCCTACTATGGTCTTTTCCACCAGGATTGGTCGGCATTCATCTAATGTCAATTTTAGCTTATATCTGTCTCATAGAAGCTTATCTGGTCAACAGGGAAATTTGTCAGCAGCCATTACCTGAATAATTGTAACCCCACTTACACGAACACAACCTCTAAGATTGTTTCTTGTAAGACTTCTTCTCACAGTTGGGGCATGCAGTTTAACAAATGTTCAGTAAATACTTCGCTGGATTTCCATCTGTCCGTCCAGTAGTGACCTTTAAATACAGTCTGCTTTTTTGGGTTTGCTATTGCTACTTTCCAACTGTTAACATTTAATTTACTCAGTTATTTGTTTTGTTTAGAGGGCTTATTGTTCTTTATCACGTCTTTCTTACCACACTGTATTCATTTCAGTATAGACAAAGTACAGTGTTCTCCTTGTACCAGGAGACAGTAAAACTCCAAGTCAACCTGGCATCCTGAATTGACTTCTATCAATCAAGGAACGGCATGGTAAGATGGTCACGATGGTCAGTATTGTCACGGGTGGTGTGCCCCGTACCTCCCGTCCCAGATACGCACCTGTGTGGGATGAATCCCACACAGGTGCATCTCATTGACTATTTACGGGCTTCTATTTAAGTTTCCCGACAGCACAAGGTTCTGTCGGTCATTGTTTTCTGTTTGTTTCATTAAATAATACGCTTCATGTGTTCACCGCTTCCACACCTGCCTGCGGTTTTCCTCCGGCTCGCATTTACTCTCGCCACTCCAGGACACATTGTTACAAGTATATTGTTTCATGCCACAATGCGATTTAATAGCTACAACCAAAATTGGACAGACCTTTTTCACATACCGGTTCAGTTTTTTTTTTTTAACATGCCCTAACTTGATTGGCGGGGATAGTGGAAGGATAGTTCAGAGATGATTGGTTACAATTCATAAATTATATCACACCTGGGGCCAAATCTGACTGGTTTGTTTTACACAATGATTTTTTCAGAAACAATTTTTAAAATGTGTCGTTTAGCCACAATTTCGGCTAAATGACACATTTAAAAAATAGTCCTGCCCTTTTAGGTCCGTTCAGACAACACAACTCACCACACAATTTTATGAGAGCGGAATCAAATTGGATAATTAAAAGGCTCTCTCTCATTCTACCTATTCCTACCTGTGGCCATTGCCAAGTCCTCTGTAGGCCTTCTCCTGGTCCTGGACATTGTTGAGACTCTGAGCCACAGCCAGGTACTTCTCATAGTACTGAATGGCCTCCTCGTAGTCTCCCAGAGCGTCGTAGCAGTCTGCCAGGCTCCCGTAGGCCCTGCCTCGGTCCAGCATGCTCTCGCTTCCGCTCAGCTGCTGCAGCATGGCCAGCTGCTGCTCGAAGAAGCCGATGGCCTCCTCGAACACGCCCGTGTTCATCTTGGTGATGCCCATGTTCCCGTGGACCTGGGCCTCCAGGCCGGCGTCCCTGAGCCGCTGTGCCAGCGCCAGCTGGGCCTCGTAGCACTGGAAGGTGGTGGAGTAGTCCCCCAGTGCCATGTGCACCGCGGCCAGGTGGCCCAGGGCCCGGCACTCCCCCTGCTGGTCTCCTATGTCCCTGCGGATGGTGAGCTCCTGGCTGTGGAGGGACAAGGCTGGATCCAGCTGGCGGAGAAGTCTACAGGACAGTATTCAGATATAAAGAGATCTGATAATAATAATAATAATAATAATAATAATAATAATAATAATAATAATAATAATAATGATAATAATGTAACAATAACAATAATATCTTCCCACGACCATGTTTCAACATGGCTGTTACCTGTGAGAGGACCCCAGTGCGGCGTAGGCATCGGCCTCCATCTTCTGCATGTTGTGTTTCTGGGCCAGAGCCAGCTGCTGCTGGTAGAACCTCACCGCTCCAGGCAGGTCCCCCCGACCCACATACACATCCCCAAGGTTCCCCAGGGCCCTGAAAACTGCCTGCCGACACCAAGTGCAGTCACATAGATTACCCTTCACTATGTTTACACACGTGCAATATTCAGTTGTTTGCCCTTAAAAAAACCTTACCTTCTAACCTTATTTTTTTTAAACCTTAAATTAGATATATATTCAAAACTTGCTGCGTACATGCTCCTAAAACGAGAATAGCAGCTGTTCCTTCATGTTCATAACTACTAAATGCACCTGGAATAAAACCATATTTTATCCAAACCCTCAAATTCTGATTATGAATTTTTCTAATGTCAAAACACAAGTAAGCATAAAGTATATGCGTAGTGTCAAACATGCAGAGATGCTATGTCAAAAGTTGTTAGCGACCTGTGTGTTGTCCAAGGCTTGTGCCAGGGAGAGCAGGTATTTCTGACATTCCTCTGCCTTGCTGTATTCCCCCAGGGCCTTGTGGGCTAGACCCAGGTTGCAGTAGGCTTTAGCCTGGGCCAGCTTATCTTGGAGGTCCTTAGCCAAGGCCAGATCTTGCTCGTAATACCTAGAAATAAATATATAGGAAGGAAATATATATATATATATACAGTATATAAAAGATATGCTCTCTGATATACATAGTGAATAGAGCATACTGTAGTTCTGAGTTGCCCTGCATATATTTACAGTACATAGTTGGCTAAGACTCAATCCTCCACAGGTTTACCACTGTAAGGCAATTGTAAAAACATTCCATGCCTAAAGAAACAGTTTAAAAGAACTTTGACCCCTGCCGACAACATTTTCCTGATTTCCAATGACCTACGGTACCCCAAGAATGTAGTCAATTCCCTGACTTTCACTGCCTGGAAAATACTTTTTCCCCCCAGAACCGAGAGACAACTCTGTGGGTTTGTGGCATTAGAACCTCTTAATGCATTCTGACCTGACAGCGTCTCTGTACTGCCCGAGACAATAGTGAGCGTAGCCAAGGTTGTGGCAGACCTTGCCCTCTCCTTCCAGGTCCTGCAAGCCTGGCGCTAAAGCCAGGTGCTGCTGGTAGTATGGCAGGGCCTGGGTGTACTCTCCCCTACAGCTGTGGAAGTTCCCCAGGTTCACTGGGCAAAACAAGAGAAAATGACGGTACACAAAACCACTGCTGCTCCAGCTGTGGAGTCGGGACTACCCAGGGACCACAAGAAGTTTTTATATCTCTCTTATTTGATATTGTTTAATAAAATATACATATTACATATATTTTCAATACTCATGTATACTGTATAGTTTTTATGCTGTTTTATCTTCTGCTATTTGCTGTTTATGCTAGCGGAATACCCGGTCTACTTTCTAAAGCTTACCCAGAGCTCTTGCCTCGCTCTGAGTGTCGCGGAGTTCCCGGGCAATGCTCAGGTGTTGCAGGTAGTGCTGGAGAGCCCGGTCGTGGGCACCAAGTGCCTGGTAGGCAACGGCTAGATTACCATGTGTGGAGGCCTGGGATGGCCGGTCGTTCACCTGAGAACACAGACATGTTTATGTTTGTGTGTGTGTGTTGAGGTTTGTGTATTTCATTTAGTTAATATATCTATTTCAGTTTGAATTCCACTTCCTCTAACTGAGCTTAGTTTTTGTTAGTTTTCAGTGTTGATAGTTTTGGTTTGGTATTGGTTTGTCAGTGTGGTATAGTAAAATTTAGTTTTATTTAATTATTTTAATTTAAGTAATTCTTACTGCTAACAGGAAGTGTTACGCTAATAGGAGAGTCCTGTATTGAGTATTGGTAACAAAGGGATTTATTTTATGCTTAGAAATGTATAATCTTTTATACATTGTGCATTGTTTTAGTCTCAGTTTACTCGAATGACCTTGGCGTGTATCTGTATTAATTACCTCCAGTGAGATCTGCAGTTCTTGTCTGTGGTATCGCACAGCCTGGTCATAGAGGCCCAGCGCATTATAGGCGTTGCCCATGTTACCGTAAGACCTGCCCTGCGCTGCATAGTCCCCCAGCTCCTGGGCCAAGGAGAGGTGCTCTTTATGGAGCTTCAAGGCGGTCTCGTACTCGCCCTTCATCTGATGTATGATGCCTAAAGAGAAGATGAAGAGACAGACTTCAAATACAGATCTTAGCTTGATAACATTAAAGATACACTCCTCAATTGAATTATAGCGCCCTCAAAACACAGCTGTCCACAATGTGGAGGCAGCTGTAGGGGGAAGAGTAGAGAAGGATGTCAAACAAGTGCAGGAGAAGATGAAGAGGATACACGTTTACTAGAAGACAGCATTAACGTCTTGAAGTCTAAGCCATGTTTTCCCTATGCGTAATAGTGCTAGTATAACCTTTTCCCCTGTAATGCAAAATCAAGTTACATTCATCTTTTTTTCAAGACAACCTAGGCTATCAGAATATGTAGGCTGCAGTGATGTCACATGAATGCATACAAAGTTATATGACCATAGAGACAAAAGAAAAAATAAAACTTTACTCAAATCACACAGATAACAATGAACAAGGTTTCTGGCTTTTGAAAATTGTTCTCCCAAGTCTTGGCGACCAGGGAAAAAAAATAACATTCTAACCAAGACACATCAAAACCTATTTTCATTTTTTCAACAAAAGTCCTTTCATTTTTATTATAAGTGGCCACTCTGTGCCTTGGCAGGAGGGACTGTAACTGTGCAACCACACAGCTAGGCTGTATATCTATCTGTCTCTCTATCTCTATGTCTTTAAGTTTCTATGTCTCTCTATATCTCTGTCTCTCTCGTCTCTGTGTGCTCTCAAATGTCACAAATACTTCTTATTGGAGTAAAATTATCTATTGGCTGAGCAAGGCTGAGCTATTATTTCTCACGCAGGGCTAATAGTGTAGATCTATAGATAACAGAATGGGTTAAATCTAATGTTATTCCATTGTAAAATGCATTTGAGATCAGAGCTGCCACACACATGACCAGTCAGAAACAGCCTCTAATTACAGTATAAGTATCACAAAGAAAGCCGACGCACATATCTGTGCCTAAGTTAACAAAGCAGAGGACTGACTACTTGTTGTACAAGGATTGTGAACATTGTCAATTCTAAGGCATAATGCAACAAATGCAACACACATACACACAACATAACAGACACACTACATTAAAATACTGTTTACATTTTGAGATAGTATAGATATTTTTGTGGACACACTTACTTAAGCATGATTTTCATTAAAGCATAAGAAAATAGACAAGTCAGCGGTAAGTCAGCGAGAGAAAGAACAAGTAAATAGTTGTTTTTGGGCCATGAGCGGAGAAGGACATCCATTTTAAGGACACCATCTGGCTCCAACCACAACACATGGATGCACTGTAACTTCCCAGACTCCCTGGGAAGCACGACCACTGCCATGAGAGGAAAGCGGGTCATAGCAGGTGGCGCGGTTGAATAGCAGCCTAGCCTATACTGACTGCCACTCGACTGCTACAACCAAAGATCAGCCACATCGTAGAAAAAACCCGCCCTTGGGTCACAGTCCCTATGGGACGGCGCCCCCTGTTGAACAAGGGTGCAAGTAGAACAGACTTTCCTGCTGTGAAAAAGAAAAAGAAAAATGTGTATGAGTAACTGTAAGAGGCTCAAACTAGAGGAGAGCAGGGAGGGAGGGGGGGGAAGCGAGGGCGCAGGCTGGGATATGGGGGGTGTCGAGACAGCAGATGGACGGGGAAACCTATGGCTCTCATACCAGTCTGTCAGAAAGAGAGAGGGGGGGGGGGGGGAGTCTGATTCAGGAGGTGTAAACTGTGATTCTGACAAGGAGTGCATAAAATGACTGTACCGCATACTGGGGAGTCTACAAAATGCAACTTTAAACAGTAGAAAGCATTGCATGGGGGAAGGCGTGGGGGCATCCGGACAAACGCATCCAGCAGAGAGTAGTTTAGGATGGAGGTTACAGATTGGAAAGTGAGGCCTCCTTCACTGGGGTCCTGGGCTAAGAGGATTATAGACAAGCCTGCAGAGTTGGCTGAAATACAGGTGCGTTATCCCGCCAACAACCCCCCCACTACTTACAGAACAGGTGTGAATGTGTGCAGAAGACACACACACACACACACACACACACACACACACACACACACACACACACACACACACATATTACAAATGTTATCTCTCTGAAGGGAGATCCCTGCTAGCAAACACACTGCCACTGGGTGTGATCAGTAGATAGCGTCTAGGTATTCCCCATTGTGGCGCTAACAGCACCAGGGAAGGGGGGTTTGAAGAGGGGAAAATTAGGTGAGATCTGATGACAGTTTTGGGTTGAGGCAAGCACGGTGATACCGCAGGAGGAGAGCTCTTCCTCCCCCTCCACAGCAGGGCTGGACCGGCGCTCTGTCATTACAGGGTACCCTCGGTGCTGTTTAAGCCATCAGACACGTGTCAGAGTTGCTTCAGTCTGGAAGGAGCAGTGTTCCTTTGTCCGGCGTGGGAGAACACTAGTAATTAAGCTTTAAATTTAACCATGACAAATCATTCCACTTCCACAGGGCCCCTCTAACTGCTAACTGCTGTGGTTTAGGTCTCTAGCATACATATTTCTATTTTATAGTTCAGTTGCTTTAGCAAACATTGCAGTGAATATAATGAAAATGTTTTGGTTCAAATGCTATTTTTGAGCACTGTTACCTTATATAAGAATAAAAGATTTAATAATACCTTAAGAATACCTTATACTTAAAATTAAGAATTGACTTAAATCAGCTAGCTACAGTAGCAGCTAGCTGCTGTTGCAAAGAGTGGAGAGGCTGTGAGGGTTGGAGGGAAGAGAGAGAAGGAGGTGAAAAGGAGAACACAGGAGGAGAAGGAGCCCTGCACAGATGAGAGGAACGGCAGGGCAGTGAGGAGTCGAGGAGATTAGGGCTTGTCAAGTCAGCATTCACAGCCAGAGGAACGTAATCATCCATAAATGATGATCCGAATCACGCAGCTTAACCGCCGAAGCTTGTCTGTCAGGGAAGTGGCGTATACTTCTGCAGCCGCCTATTAGTCACCCGTGAAAGCGTTTTGTATGTACTGGGAGCAATTGGGCACATAGAAAATGCTAAATAATAAAGAATTTCTGGCGCGTGGACTACAGTGGGGCTTTTAATTTACATTTAGCTGCTTAGCGGCTTACTGCCTCAGATATGACGTGAACTCTAAACAGAACAGGAACAACAATATATATTAATCCTGCCTTTAAAAATACATTGAATATAAGACCTGAGCAAAGTGATCACCTCATTCGCTCTTGCGGGGGGGGGGGGGGCGGCGCCGCCCCCCCCCCCCCCCCCCCCCCCCCCCCCCCCCCCCCCCCGCCCCCGGGG
>JAOEHI010000004.1:189926-206954 GCA_025447815.1 Percopsis transmontana
ACACACACACACACACACACACACACACACACACACACACACACACACACACACACACACACACACACACGAACACACACACACACACACACACACACACACGAACACGCACCTTCAACTTCACTCTATCCATCTTTTCTCTAGGCTTCAAGCAGTGCTGGAAACCTAGGTGTGCTTATTCCTGTTATTTCTGTGGTAAGTCGACCTATTCTCAACATGCGTGCCTGCAACTGTTAGTTTGTGGATACGGGTCCGTGTCCACACTGTCACGCAGAAAAATCCATCTCTTACATTCCTTGTCATATTTTTGTTTACACTGCACATGCTGGTCTGTCCCGTACACACTTATTGGGACTCCAGCACTGCTAGATTATTTGTTTTGCTGTGCTGGATTGAGTTAGGACAGCGCTGCGCTGACCTAGTTTGGCCGGTGGGGGACGCAGTGTTAAAACTGAAGTGTTCTAAAGCTGTATAAATATTTGTGCTATATGCTATTATTTTAACTAGATCCCTTCTAGTTTGTACCTCAAAAAACCTCCCGTGTCCCTCCTATGTGCTCTTGTCTAGTTGACAAGGAGGTTACCGCCCATCAAGGAGGCCAAGCCACGTCTGCAGAAGCTGTTCCGAGACTTCTGGCTCTACTCCGTTGTCATGGGATTCGCTGTAGAGGGCTCCGGTACAGAGAAGTTGTACACAGCATTAGACCTGTATTTACCATTCACAACATGGGTCGACCTTGTTGTTGTTGTGCTGACGCGTTTGCGCGTCACTCCGCAGGCCTGTGGCCCGAGGAGTGGTACCAGGGCGTGTGCGAGATCGCCACCAAGTCCCCGCTGCTCACGTTTCCCAGTGGGGAGCCCCTGCGCTCAGAGCTGCAGTACAACTCCGCCTTGAAGAACGACACCGTCACTCCGGTAGGAGGACGCAGCGCGGGGGAGCTAGGCAGACTCTCTCACCCTGCCCCCGCACGTCTAACTGGCTTTGTTACTGGTGTCTCAGGCGGAGCTCAACGATCTGCGCGGGACCATCCTCAACCTGCTGGATCCTCCCCCCGAGGTCACCGCTCTCATCAACAAACTGGACTTCGCCATGTCCACCTATCTGTTGTCTGTTTACAGGCTGGAGTTGATGAGGTAGGGAACAACAGGGCGTCATGCTCAGGTGACGTCAGGAATGACAAAAGACAGCTGTCACAGTTAAATGCAGGTTTGATTGTCGCTATTATGTAAAATGTGACAATATTCAGAGTTTGTTACGGGTCATGTGAAAGGTACACTGCTCGATTGGGTTAAACACAAATTTCCGCCCCTTGCACACCGTTTGTTTCAAGTGTAACTATGCACTTGGCTGCAGGGGGAGGGGTAGAGAATGTGTGAGCCTAAGAGCGCTGTAGGGCCAGGAGTAGAGAGGAATGAAGCATTATGGCCTTTTCTGATTAAGATAATGGCGACCTACTTTTTAAGAGCATAAAAAAAATCGTATGTATTATGCTTACCTCTCAGCTTTGGATCTCTGTGTTTTTCACTTTTATTACTTTATTTTCTCAACATTTCTCTGATTTCTCAGGATGATGCATTCTCTGGACTCTGATCGTTTCCAAGTCATGTTCCGATATTTCGAGGACAGAGCTATACAGAAGGATAAATCGGGTAAGCTGCAGTGCAACAAACACACACACTTTAAGAAATGTTCTGTGAACGCCACAGTATTTGACTCTGTTATCTTTTAGGCATGATACAGTGTGTGATCGCAGTTGGTGACAAGGTTTTTGAGGTCTTCCTACAAAAGATGGCAGAGAAAGTAAAGGGAACATATTTCTAGATTGAGAAAAAACCCTTTGCCCTACATGGCGTACTGCACGTTTCTCTGATTTGACCGATCAATGCGTTCTCTTCCACTTTCAGCCAAAGACCAAAGCCCACGAGGAGGAGCTGGAGCACCACGCTCAGTTCCTATTGGTCAACTTCAACCACATCCACAAGAGAATCCGCAGAGTGGCGGACAAATATTTGTCTGGGCTCGCTGAAACGTGAGAGTGCAATGACTCCTTCTGTCACACAGAAATCATGCACACACCTCTTCATATACGGCCATACAGAACTCATCAGCACTCTACTCTCTCTGCTTTTCAGTTTCCCCCATCTGCTGTGGAGTGGCCGTGTGCTGATAACCATGTTAGACATCCTGCAGACACTGTCTCTGTCCCTCAGCGCAGTAAGTGTCAAGAACATGCGCTGTACTGTGGACTATTAAAGGTATACTAAGTAACAATGTGCAAGAGATCTGGATCCAAAACAGAGTCTAAAGAGTCTCATGTCTTGGCTACCCTTAGGGTCAAATACAGCCGATTGAGTTGAAACTCCTGCCTAGTATACCTTTTATTATTTACACTCCCTCTTTCTTGAGGCATTAATACTGATGCTACTGCTGTTTCAGGACATTCATAAAGACCAGCCGTATTACGACATCCCGGACACACCGTACAGAATCACCGCCCCAGATACATACGAAGCAAGAGAGGTAAGAGGCAGCCGAAGAAGCTAATATCAATATTTAAAAAAACAAATGTGTCATTTAATAGTAGTGTGTGTTTAATGGACAGAGGTGGCAGAGCGGATGTGTCCCCGCACCCCACACACATAAGGCATAAGACATACTGTATGTCTATGTACGTGCGTGTATGTGCATGCATGTACTGTATACTCAATCTCATACACTACCGCTTTGATAACTGACCTTGACCCTACAGCAGTGCACATGTAGTTCATGTACATTTATTAAGTATGTACAGTAATAATTGTGGCAGTTTTAACAGCTAACGTGAGGTGACTGTGTATGACTGTAGAGCATCGTGAAGGACTTTGCTGCCCGCTGTGGGGAGATCCTGAAGGAGGCTATGAAGTGGGCTCCATCTGTAACCAAATCCCACCTACAGGTGAAGTCCCGCTATCTGCTGTGTTCTGCCAGTTCTGGAGCGGGTGTTTTGATCATAGCATGAAAGTGGTAGTTTTACATTTGTATTATAACCTTTATATGTGTGTGTGTGTGTGTGTGTGTGTGTGTTGTCTTTTCCAGGAGTATCTGAACAAGCATCAGAACTGGGTGTCGGGTCTCTCTCAGCACACGGGTCTGGCCATGGCCACAGAAAGCATCCTGCATTTCGCAGGCTATAACAGACACAGCACCACCCTGGGGGTGGGTAACACTCTTGCACAGGCTTAAAGGAACACTCCATTTGTGTCCACAACTACCCGTGTGGTTAAAACCAGCGTTACAAAAAGATACAGTGTATCTTCAAAATATTTGTTCACCTAAAAGACGAGGAGATCAGAAATAAAATGGACTAGATTTCCATTCTTGGTCTATCTTTCTCTATTTTCTTTCTCTTTCTTTTCATCATTTGTACTAGTTTAACCATATTTAACATAAATGGATCTGCCGAGCTTTTTCATGGAAAAAAATAAAAAACATTCAAAGTAATTCACTCTTTAATCTTAATTTCTGTACTTCCACCCGCAGGCCACTCAGTTAAGTGAAAGGCCGGCCTGCGTGAAGAAGGATTACTCCAACTTCATGGCCTCTCTCAACCTCAGGAACAGATACTCTGGAGAGGCAAGCTCGCCCTGCCGTAACATTATAAATACAGTTTAACACTGTCTCTCCTCATCTGTACCTCTTCACATCCCCTTATCTGTGTCTGTAGGTGTCGGGTATGATCCACTTCTCACGGGTGGTGCGAGGACACACGGACCTCGGCCGGCTCATGATCAAACAAATAGGGGAGGCTTTGGACAGCGGGCAGCCCGAGGCCTTCACCGAGGCCATGTTCAAACTGACTGCCTTACTCATAAGCACCAACGGTTCGCCTGTTCTCCGCCTCTAGGCGCGGCCCTTTTGTCTTTGGCTGGTTGTTACGCCCTCGATGCCCCTTGCTCACCTGTTTTCTCTTCCTTTTCCTAGACTGTGATCCCCAGCTCCTGCACCACCTGTGCTGGTCTCCTCTCAAGATGTTCACAGAGCACGGCATGGAGACGGCCATCGCCTGCTGGGAGTGGCTGCTGGCAGCGTGCATCGGCGTGGAAGTACCCGTACGTATAAGTGTGTTTGGTATAATACAGAAGCACCTCCTTATCTTTAGTGATCTGATGGGTACTTTGTAACGGAGCATATCTTGCTCTAAGGGCTGCGGCTGACACTTGCTCTAATACAACTCTATACATACGATTGTGTGTACACAATGTACAGGTCAATCAATATCAATATTATGGGATAGGAGCATCTGCTGGATGACAGATATGTTAAGTCAAGTTTATTTATACAGGCCTTAATCACATTACAGTCTCAAAGGGCTGCACAGGCCCACATTTCACATGGAAACAAACGACACCCCCTTCACCTTTTCCTTCCACCGGGACAAACTTTAGGAGGAGACCACAGTGGGAGGAATCCAGCCCTTCCAGGATGGTTAGGATGCAGAAGGTACCTGAGTGGGCAACAAACAATTTGCTTATAACCGTGAGGCCCGTTGTTTGTGTCCCAGTTCTTGCGTGAAATGGCGGGCGCCTGGCAGATGACGGTGGAGCTGAAGATGGGCTTGTTCTCAGACGCCCAGGTGGAGGCCGACCCTCTAGCTGCCTCCGAAGAAAGTCAGCCCATCCCCTGTCCCCCGGATGTCACCCCACACTACATTTGGATAGAGGTCTGAGCACTGTGTCCCGGCTGTCTGTGTGTGTGTAAACCTGTGTAGTAGCTCTATTTTCTGATCATACCTTTGTTAAAATACCTTAAACAACTGTCCTTTTAAACAGTTATGTACTGATGTCATCTAACCTTTCCATACATGTCATCTTTGTACTCTTGTTGTATTGAACATAATAGAATTGATGAATAGAAAATAAATAAAAGTCAGGAGAAGAACATCAATAAAGAGAAGAATTTGTGCTTTCCAAAATAAACTTCTCAGCCTTTTTATTCTGTCCGCTTTTCTGTCCCCATAGTTTCTGGTCCAGAGGTTTGAGATAGCTAAGTATTCCAGTGCGGATCAAGTGGAGATCTTCTGCAGTCTTCTACAGCGCTCCCTCTCTCTAAACGTGGGCGGAGCCAAGAGTAGCCTCAATCGGCACGTGGCTGCCATCGGGCCCCGTTTCAGGTACCCAGAGATATCTGCTGGATTGAATGTTGAAAGCCGCACTAGGCTGACCGTTAAATTGACATGTCCTTACGATGCATGCAGTGAGTCGTCTACAGTGTTTACGTGTTGCGTCGTGATGATTGTGTAATAAGTGTGTTGCTGTGCGCCCCCAGGTTGCTGACACTGGGTCTGGCCCTGCTCCACTCAGACGTCGTCACCAACGCAACTATAAGAAATGTTCTGAGGGAGAAGATCTATTCCACGGCCTTTGATTACTTCAGGTAAATGTTTCCATCATTTGTGAATTAACCCTTGAGGTCCCTTAGAGGTGCAATCAGGCTATCCCCATTGATGAAACACTGGCTTAGGGCACCCAAATATATTATTGTTTAGGTTTGTTTTGAAACCTATATAAAAGTAATAATTTCTGTCCCCACAACCTGCATGGGACTCTTGGCCTGTTATTGACTCACGCATTCAGAGTACGAGAGAACCTTTAGGTGGAGGACGTTCTGTCGACTAAATGCGTGTCTGTTCTGCAGCGTGTCTCCAAAGTTCCCCACCCAGGGCGACAAGCGCCTCCGCGAGGACATCAGCATCATGACCCGCTTCTACGCCAACATCCTGTCCGACAAGAAGTACCTGGCAGCGTGCCTGTTGGTCCCACCTGGTGAGCTTGGCACTACCCCTGCGCCGTGCACCCTCTCGGCCGGGATATTCGGATCGCTTATCGTGTCCAGCACCTCTCCACTGTCTATCTTAAGTAAGCCTAAAGCGGTGGGGCTCGGGCTGCACTGCAGCAAGGGGCATGCCTTTACGCGGGTCAAATTTGACGCTCTTCCTCCTCACTGAGCCCAATAGATCTGTGTATCTATCTATCTGGTACGGATCTTTTTATACTTGTGTTCTTCAACTGCACTCTCTCTCTGGCTCTCTTTTTTTTAAGCTTGATAGTGTTTTTTTGCCTGAATGTGAGGATGCAGCTAGCTTGCTTATCTTTGCTTTGAATCAGCAACACATAGTTAAAGCTTCAAAACAAAACCTTTTCGCTTCGTTTTTATTTGTATTTTTTTTTATTTCTTCACAGAACCTTGTTTGTGGCCGGCCTTTATGCAAATTGAGCATGTTACTATTGATATTTTGTACCTGTTGTGTTTAAGTTAGAACTACAAAAATGACTACCACAGCCTTCTCCTGGGCAAGCATTCAATGCTATATTTTCTCTAGCTGGTTGTAAAGAGAATCTCAGAAAAAGGTCAGTTTCTTTTGTGTTACCTCTCATAGCGTTTATTTAACAAGACAAACTGGATTCGGACGGATTGCAAAAATATATCGATAATTGATCAAATATATTGATCAAGGCACCGTTACCTCTTTAAAGGCTAACAATTAGGGTCGCTCAGGTGAATCGTCATTGTTTTTTCTTGAGGGATGGGATAGGCCTTTCAGGCTGCCACATGGGCAAAATAAATACTATTAAGCCTCTCTTTTCTCTCTCTGTTTTCTCTCTATTCTCTATCTTTCCATTTGTCAGACTTCTACTGCCAATCTCTTCTCAAATATATTCCAACCGTGAGGAAAGGCGCAAATTTGTCAGCTGCGTTATTATGCACGACCATATTATAATATTCATCCTGTCAGCCCCTCTCCTCAATTTGTCAGCTTGTTATCAAAAGATGAACGTACAAATTGAGAAATGGTGTCTCCACCATCTCGGACAATCCACTCCTCCTCGCCCTGCGATCCCAAGTACTGACATGCTACCATTCCTCATACACACCGATCCGCTCCTCCAACCACAGATGCTGGATCAGATGAACCAACCTCCAGCCCTCTGCGTACCCATTAGCAGGGTGAAATAACATCTGACCCGGTATCAGTGGTTCAGAGCTTCCTCTACATTGACGAGAAATCCCATCTGAATTTAAAGTGCATGGCCAACTAAATGGCAGTTAGCCCATCTCAGAAACCTCCCCGCCATCAAATGTCCCTCAAAATACATGTTACATTTTAATTTGATTTGTCGTTGCTCTTATGATTATACCTGAATTAATAAAAATAGATGTGATTTGTGTAGATTTGTGTGAATAGAACATGTATGCATTACATATATGTATATATCAAAAAATCACATTCGCTTCACATTAGTGTTTTATTGTTTTTAAATATTTTTATTATTATTTTAGTCTTTATTTTACCCTAATCTTCAGTTCTGTATCTTCAGTGAGTGTTGCTCAAAATAGAACAGAACTAACAAAAGCACAACAAATATATTAGTAATATGTAACTATTACCAAAAAAAACAACATGACATCATTCATAATCCACACAATACTTCTATTGGAGTAAAGACTCAGTAGACTCAATAGACTGGAGAGTCAATTGCGGTTTACTTTAAGAATAGGGAAAAGCTAGATGGTGTTCTTGGCCTGAAGTAGATACAGTAGCAAGAGCTAGGGAATGTGTGTGTGTTTCTTGGCTGAACGTGTCTTTGCATGTACGTATGCATGTAGACAACCAGGACCCATCACTGAACAGTCTGTCAGTGATGAATGCTGCGGACATGCGGACCAACATGGATTCTAGTGCACGCTCCCAGCAGAGCAGCCAGGGATGGATGAATACCCACCCGCTGTCCAGTAGCATGTCCACCGCATCCAAGAAGTCAGGTACACCCTGCCTTCACTCTAACCCCCCTCTACCCCCCCTCCCACCCTACGCTAAAATGTTTGATTTTTAATTTTACAAAAAAGTTGAATCTAGTTTAATATAATCTGCTTACATTTTAAATAGTGTTCATGGTTGTTTATACACTTTATATTTTTTATGCTATGCTTTAATGCTATTATAAAGGTAATGGAAAAGTCTAGCAGTGATGCCATCTATTGTGAGAATCCCTCCCTTCTCAACCGCCTCTCCTCCACATCAGGCATGTCTAAGAAGAGCAACAGAGGCACGCAGCTTCACAAATACTACATGAAGCGCCGGACTCTGCTTCTGGCCCTACTGGTGAGTTCCCCGGGGCTGCTTACACTGTTTGGAACTAGAATATCATCTGTCCGTCATTCACCTCGGCCTTTTCCTCCCCAGGCCAGTGAGATCGAGCGACTGACCACTTGGTACAACCCGCTGTCCACCCAGGAGCTGGCCATCTCTGCCGAGCAGTCGGTGGAGACCAGCATTGCCAACTGGCGGTCCAAATACATCAGTCTGACTGAGAAGCAGTGGAAGGACAACGTCAACCTGGCGTGGAGCATTGCACCTTACCTGGCCATGCAGCTACCCACCAGGTGCCCTGTCTGTCTCGGCCTCAATGACTTCCTCGTTCGGTGTCTACATAGTTCTTATGGGTCTCCCGCACTCCCGAGTGCTGTTTAATATACGTTTAATATCCAACTTAAAAGTGACTACAGATCTGTAAAGGACCACAACGGCAGGAGTGGTTCAAACAGCGGCATCGCTATGAATAAGAGCTACATTAAGGAGTTTTAATATCTGCAGTGGAAAACCAAGTACCAAAAGCGAATAAAGTGGAGCCGGTACCATGCAGTGGGAAGGCGCCAATGGTAGCCTACACTGATGTGAAACATGTCTGCGGTGTGGAAATTCTTCAGGGTCAAAAGAAGTTAACCATAGTCGGGTAAAATCAGTTTGACTGCCATTCAGGCTTTTAAAAAAAAAAAACAGTAATCGGAATCAACCAAGCAAAACGCGACCGGTGCATCCCTGGTGCTGCCTGTCTGGGGCTCCTCTCCGCTCCTCCCCCGACAGAGCACCAAGGCTCACACCGTTGAAAACAACTGCCCTGAAAAATAAAGAATAGGGAAAAAATGAAAGAGACCTTGGAAAAGAGTTTAAAAATAATGAATCCCCAGTCTAGGAGGACCAGGCAATATATCAGGCATCCCATGAAACACATTGCATCACGCAGCACTTTATGATGTAGCAGACGGGAAGTGTAAAAAGACAAAAGCACTCTCATATACTGTCGTGTTACGGCATGCACATAAACATGCGTCACAGTCACACCGCTACAACACAGTGTTTGTCTGTCCCTGTGGCACCAGATTTAAAAACGAGGCCATCGTTGCCGAGGTGACCAGGCTCGTCAGGCTGGACCCGGGCGCAGTCAGCGACGTGCCAGAGGCTGTGAAGGTAACACGACAGTGCCCTTCCCCTAGGCTCTCTCTCTCACTCACTGTGACCCACTGTGTTGCGTGGTGTGTTCAGGGAACATGTCGATGCTAATATTCCCTGGCCCCGCCCCCCCCTTAGTTCCTGGTGACGTGGCACACCATCGACGCCGACTCCCCCGAGCTGAGCCACATCTTGTGCTGGGCCCCGGCCGACCCGCCCACTGGCCTGTCCTACTTCAGCAGCATGTACCCTCCTCATCCTCTGACGGCCCAGTACGGCGTCAAGGTGCTGCGCTCCTTTCCACCAGTAAGTCACACGTAACTGATATTGTGGTGCTTTTAGTTGGGGGGCACGTAGTGTTAGCATCTTAAAGCTACACTCCTGGATTGTGTTACAGCGCCCCCCCCTCGGAACCCCAAACCTCCGTGTGTGTGGCTGTCGCCGGGGAGGGGTAGAGAACTGCGTGTGCCTATGTGCACTTTAGAGGGTAGGAGTAGAGAGGAGTGCAACGCCGGACACACAATCAAGGAGTGTACCTGTTTAACAAGCAACTATAACTAACTACAAGCTGCTATTTTCCTTGCAGGATGCGATCCTGTTCTATATTCCTCAAATTGTGCAGGCCCTCCGTTATGACAAGGTGAGTGTTAGCCACGCTTGTCCTGAATAACATATATGGGTCGATATGGGTCATACAGTATGTTCATCTTTATTTCCTGGTCCTGTCGCACTGTGCCGTTCTGCTCCGGTCAGATGGGCTATGTGAGAGAGTACATCCTGTGGGCGGCCCAGAAGTCCCAGCTGCTGGCTCACCAGTTCATCTGGAACATGAAGACCAACATTTACCTGGACGAAGAGGGACACCACAAAGACCGTGAGCTACTTTCCCTCGTGCCCTTTCTCTATTTACACACACACGCGCACGCACGCACGCGCGCGCGCGACAGCAAAGCACAGTGTGAGCGGCAGCTGCAATAGACCTGATTTAATTAAGGGAATCGCCCAATCCAATGGATGTGATACAATTTACTGCATTGCTCCAGTGCCTGGACTCCCAACATAGCATGAGGATTACAGTCAATACCTAATATTTGCAGTGCAATAGTCAATTTTGCAACTTGTAATCATCAATGTGAAATGATTGGTTATACTTAGCATAGCCTCATAGCACTCTGCCAGTAATTATGCTTGAACTTTTACCCAGAATTAAGCATGAGTTTTTGTTTATTACTAGTTAAAAGAAGTAATTGATTGGCATTATTTACTTCTTTTCCCCAATAGAGTTAAACATCACAGTACGGGGATTCAATGCTCAGCTGACTGCCCATGGTAGATTTGATGTAGTGTCATTACCTTCTTGTCATTGTATTGTTATTATGCGTAAGTGGCAGAACCATTTTTAATGAAATCCAAATAATAATTTATACTAATAATAATGGTGAGTACAACAGATTTAAAGTGACGGTGAAGATGAGATGAGAGACATGTTTGTGGGTTCACTTTGCTCAGCTCTCCACACAAAGACAAAGACAGATAAACACACACTCCGGATACACTTGGAATGTTTTCTTACAGCGGACATTGGAGAGCTGTTGGAGCAGATGGTGGAGGAAATCACTGGCTCTTTGTCTGGTCCAGCCAAGGACTTCTACCAGAGAGAGTTTGACTTCTTCAACAAGATCACCAATGTGTCCGCCATCATCAAGTAAGAGGCTCCTTCTTCAGTGGTCAATTCTACCACACGCCCAGAAATATGACCCTTTCTGTGCTGTTTTCAGGCCCGTTCCGAAGGGGGATGAGAGGAAAAGGGCCTGCCTCAAAGCTCTGTCAGAAATCAAAGTCCAGCCAGGTAATCATGCCTCCCTTTAGTAGCTGGTAGCAGCTGTGAGTCTGATGTGAACATTTATCAGGTTCCCAGCCATGGTCGGACTTTAGAGTGAGTTCAGTGTATTTACAGATTGCTGATTTCTATTGTTGCTAATACAAGTCATCTCTTCATCTTGTCTGTAGGCTGCTACCTACCTAGTAACCCTGAAGCTATAGTGTTGGACATTGACTACAAGTCTGGTACACCTATGCAGAGGTATGTTAGATGTTAAGTTTGGTGTGGTGTGGTTTTGGCTTCTGAGGGGTTCATAGTTACTCATCATTGGAATTGGAACCGCTTAAAAAGGGCCCTGGAGATCTATCTGTATTTCTGATATGCCTGTCTTTGTTCTCAGTGCTGCCAAGGCGCCATATCTGGCCAAGTTTAAGGTGAAGCGCTGTGGAGTGAGTGAACTGGAGAAGGAGGGTATGCGCTGCCCCTCCGACTCTACAGACGACGGAGAGGAGAGTGATGACGGAGCGCGAAGGGTGTGCTGGCAGGCGGCCATCTTTAAAGTGGGAGATGACTGTCGGCAGGTACGGCTGTATATCGATGGGATCGTTATAGTCTGTTAGTGGAAACGTGTCCAAGTTGGAAGTTGATATCCTTTGGGTTCTCTCAACGAGAACTCAAATGTATTTGGACTCATTGAAAATAAAGTGGGAATAACAAAGGCTAACAATATGCTTATCTGGTGTGTTCATCTTCATTTGATCTTCATGTGAACCACTTTAACAGTATTTTTTTAACTGAAATGCATTTGTAATATCTAAAGCTAAGGGACTTACAGTATAATGACATATCTTTATTCCAGTAGCCATTGTACTTTTGTTAATCTGCTTCTTTGTTGTACAGTGCACATATACATCTTATATACTTCATTTTATATCATTGAACGACTGCCTTTACTTAACTTAACCACACAGATTTTATATAATTGGGTTTTGTTAGCTCAAAAATGCTAACTCACTTCCAAGTTTTGACCCCAGAATTCCGGACACAAATCGAGGGGTGTGCCTGTTTATGTAGGACGGTTTATCCTCATGCTCCCAATACGCTCTCCCCATTCCTCTAGGATATGCTGGCTCTGCAGATCATTGGCCTGTTTAAGAACATTTTCCAGTTGGTTGGCCTGGATCTCTTCGTCTTCCCCTATAGAGTGGTGGCCACGGCCCCAGGGGTAAAGCTATGCCGCCCTGTTGTCATGTCACTTCATAGCCCAAGCCTTCATCTAAACCTTCCAGTGAACAATCGCTGATCTTGCCTTCAACAGTGTGGCGTGATCGAGTGCATCCCCGACTGCAAGTCCCGTGACCAACTGGGCCGGCAGACAGACTTTGGGATGTACGACTATTTCCGTAACCAGTACGGAGATGAGTCCACCCTGGCCTTTCAGAAGGTGTGTGTGAAAGTTTCTCTATTAATATAATAGGGTCACTTTCAAATTTGGCATAAGCTGCTGGGGATGTGCGGTCACTGGTGCATACATTTTGATATTTATTTATGTTATTTCTGAACAGTAATGGACAACAATCTCAATTGTGTTTGAACAATTTAACCTACTAATATTGTTGAGTAATTCCGCTTTTGATACCAATGTGAAACAAAAAAAAGAAAGATGAATGTCCAAATGAATCTGGACAATACAGTCATAATGAGGCCCAAGCAGAAAACCAGCCATCAATGAAATTGTATTTCGCAGGATAAGTCCTAAATGTCTTCCCTTTCTCTTTAGGCACGGTATAACTTCATCCGCAGCATGGCGGCATACAGCCTGCTGCTGTTCCTGCTGCAGATCAAAGACAGACACAACGGCAACATCATGCTGGACAGCAAGGGCCATCTCATCCACATAGGTCTGGACATGTAATGTAAATATACACTTACGCCCTTGAGTGGTATTGTTACTGTCTACAGCATGGGCACTTTTTAATGATCTGATTGGTAGAATGTCAATTATCCACTGCCTTATTTAGAGTCACAGAAAGTGACCTAGGGCATTTTTTCGTTGGTAGAAAATTTAAATACAAATTTCTAGTCAGATGTGTGAAGTTTAGTTTCACCAAAATGTGTTTTAATTTGGGTCAACCTCATTTTCCAGAGACACAAATATAGTGCTATTTCGAGGCCCCAAGCTAAGTACAGATTTAGGGTGATTGTTTTGTGTACAAACACTTTCTCTATGACTCATCCAGACTTTGGCTTCATGTTTGAGAGCTCTCCCGGTGGTAACCTGGGCTGGGAACCTGACATCAAACTGACAGATGAGATGGTTATGATTATGGGGGGCAAGATGGAGGCAACGCCCTTCAAATGGTTCATGGAGATGTGTGTCAGAGGATATCTGGCTGTACGGTGAGAGACGCTATGAATGGACACCATAATGCAGCTCTGTATTACTTAGTATAGTACTACTGTTCATTCACTTAAGTCCATTTAACGTCTGTTTTCAGTCAAGTCAATAAAGATTTGAGCTGACATTAAAGTCCTTAATGTGGTTTTGATGAGTTCTCACACTTGTTTTTGTCCTCTCTATCGGTGGTCTCAGACCCTACATGGATGCGGTGGTTTCCCTTGTCACTCTCATGTTAGACACTGGACTTCCCTGCTTCAGAGGACAAACCATTAAACTCCTCAAGTAAGCAGCTGTGTGTGTGGGGGGGCGGGAATGGAAATCATAGTTAAAGAATAGCTCCAGACAGTTTTGACCTGGACCTTTTATCCCATCCATCCTTTCAAATGTAGCGATTGTTTCTAACAAAACCTTGATAAATAATTCAGTTTAGCGTTCTTAGGACGTGCACATGAGAACGCACGCAATGAGAAACAAGGAAGTGGATTACTGAAAAAAATTCTCATCAGAACTAAGAAAACTCAGCCGTGTATATTAGCATGCGGCATGTGGTATTCCAAAGTCACCATGAGATATTTCGAGTGTTTACATGTTTTGGGTGACTCAGAGATGGTATTTGCGTTGCCCCGTCTTGTTTCCATTATAATGTATTGAGTCTCGACAGTGTAGATCCTCAGAACTCTAAACTGAATAGTTTGAATAGATTTTGTACAGAACTGACCACCGCAGTTGTAAAAGATGGGGAAAATGTGGCTTGAGGTATCTTTTAACTGCTCTTGGGTTGTGCCAGGATCCAAATTGGCATTATTATCTTTTGATGGTATTAGTATTTATTTTGGCCGCATTATTAGAAGAAGATAATCATATTTGGTTGATGATTATGACAGAAAAGCTATTCTTTATAATTAAAGAGTTTTTGGTCTGGTGTTCAGGGGACGGTTTAACCCTCAGATGAGTGAGAAGGAAGCAGCAGCGTTCATCATTAAAGTCATCCAGAGCTGTTTTCTCAGCAGCAGGTGAGATGTTAGCTAGTGATGTACTCACACAAACTAGGTAGGAAGCTGCTTTGGCAAGGTAAAAGTATACCAAGGATCCACTATTTCCTGTAATGAGACCTGTGTTTGTTTGTTTGGCAGGAGCAAAACCTATGACATGCTCCAGTATTACCAGAATCAAATCCCTTACTGAGGAGGACCTCCTCTAATGCAGAGCTCCCTACTCACCCTAAACACCACACACCAGGTTGGATGAAGCCTCTTACTCTGCAGGGTGTAGGCTGCACCTTCTAAGCTGTAGCAATTCTCAACCAAAACGGTTGGCGCAGCCACTTTTGTAGTCCTGTCTGTTTCCTAAAATACACTACAGAAGGCATTTCTTTCCTAACCTGTTTTTCCTAACTAAGAAACGATATGTGAAATGTAAGTCTTGTAATGTGCATCCAACATAAATACCATAGGATACGATAGTTAAAATGGTATTTGACTGTATAAAATCAGAATATTATCAAACATGATCCTTTAAGATTTACATGTTTTCTTGTTGTCGAAGCTGTTGTTGTACACATGTACGTAACAGTGTCACCCTGTGTGGCGATGGCCTTAAGAGAAGCCGTGTTCACTACAGAGGTCGATAATATTGCTATTAGTACTGTAATTTATTATACTATGCTGTCATCCACTCTTATGCACTTTATAGAACACAATGTTGCATTCAAGCGTGTAAATGGAGAATTAATTGTTAATATCTGTACCGGTAATTTAATGCATCAACTGATCAAAGCATTACTTTATTCTTGATTTGTCCAAGATAAGCCAGTATTATGAAAAAATATCACACACAATTCAGATATCTTATGCAACTTCTGTTTACTAATGTCAAGTCAAACAATAAGATATCGAACGAAGCTCAATTCACAGTCAGTTATTGTACATTGTGTCATCGTATATAGATGTAGTACAAAAAAGCATTTTTGTGAACATTAACTTAAGAAATGTTGTAGAAGAAGGGACATTGTCCCCAATGTGACATGTTACACTCCTAGCTCACCTCACCTCAGCACACGGCGTAAGCACACGGATGTGTCAATAGCTGCTCTACATAACTACCTG
The DNA here is from genome assembly GCA_025447815.1 of Percopsis transmontana. NCBI lineage: Eukaryota > Metazoa > Chordata > Actinopteri > Percopsiformes > Percopsidae > Percopsis > Percopsis transmontana. The sequence goes on from JAOEHI010000004.1 coordinate 205,523, forward strand.
CATGTTTCAATTAGAGCTATAGTTTTATCCTCCCTTTAAATAACAGGTGTTATTACATGTTTGCATACCCTTTACTCTACTCTATGTGCAACACCATTTTAAAACATTCCATTCTACAGAAGTATTTCAGTTCTGTCATCTGTACTTGAGCCCTCAGGATTAAGGGTTTTATTGCTGTTGATGATGGTGATGATGATGATTATATCCCCAAAGCCATTTAAATTACTCTTGTTACAAGCAGGACTAGAAATACTTGAGAATAAAACTTGTATGCAATACATTTGTGTAAAACTATTTTTGTGTGTGTTTACCAAGGGATGTTTCTGTATAATTCGTATAAGAAACTGTTGTGTTGTATAAAAAAATTCATATTGGAATGAAAAAAAGTATACTATCAAGGCAAACCCAAGTTTTAATATTGATCAAACTGGTTAGAATGGCTATAGATAACCGATTAAGAATCTGTTACTGTCTGCTGTAATCATGATTGTCATCTTTCTAGTAAACAGTTCTACTGTAGTAAATACATTTCTGCTTTTTAACTTTTAATTTATCTTTTATGTCCATCGGTATAATGTGTTTTATATGATTATTAAGATAAAAAAGGTGTTAAATGGCAATCCCCTGCCTGGTTATTTGATCTGTACACATGTGTGCGTCTTATTTGAGTGTGTGTTTACTCACGTATTTATGTGTTGTCCATAAAAACGTATCATTCTGTGATTATGTCTTAAATCATTAAATCTCTGTTACAGAATATCTGTCGAATATGTCTTCAATGTCATCTACACACAGACTATAACTATTGTTGCTGCACATTAGGCCTACACTGGTTTAACAGAAATACACACAAATATTTACCTTTAATTTGTATTTATCATTTTTAGTCAATTTTACAGCGCCATCTAGTGATCCGGAACGCACTATGTCCGAATTTCAGAAAGTCACATATGATGCAGACGGTTTACTTGCATGCGACATTTCCTTATTTACAACAGGCTGGAAGAATTATGTTTATTCAATTTAATGACGCAGACATGTTCAGTGTCATGGCGCGCACATTATACACACGCACATAAAGAGAGTAAACCACTTAAAATATTGTTTGTGTTTAACAAGCATAAATAATAATCAACAAGAATATTGAACTGGCATGTGTGAGTGTTGTAGATCTCCATCCCCATAAAATATACCTGTCATGCCAGGCAAGGCAAAAAATAAAATAGTGGTTTCTTATATTTCTGTTTGTTTTTTTGAAGAAATCTGACAGCTTGGCTTCAGCGTTACAAGTTGTATGTTAGCCTAGCACATTCCGTTGTTTGTTTAGTTTTTTTTGGGGGGGGGGGGGGGCGCGTGTTGGGTTGTTTCGATATTTTAGTCAACGGGGGTACACAAACTGCAGGCCAACCATATTTACACACGACAACCCCGG
>JAOEHI010000004.1:220052-240737 GCA_025447815.1 Percopsis transmontana
ATTCCTGTTTGTCTGTGTTTATTTACCACCCCCCCCCCCCCCACACACACACACACAACTCTGCTTAGTGTATATTGATCATTTTATTGACAAGTGGAAAATTCCAGCTGACACCTAAAATGGAACAAAACCAACGGCTGTCTATGTAACCTGCATTTTGTTTTACATTTGTGGTCGTACTCATAAGCAGATGTTAGGCAGTTCGGGTCCTGAGAGAACCGCACGCCTGACTCAGAACTGATTATCATGTGACTTGTAACAGCTGTGGTCAAGTTGGCTTGTGCCACAGAGTGGTGAGAATCTCTGAGAGTTGCATGTTTACAGAGGGCCTGGCATTGTATTGTGGAACCGACTCAAAGCTGACTGTTGTACATCTCTTTTGAATTGTCTGCTAAAAACTAGGCCCTGTGCCATAAGCCCTTGTAAACCTTCATCACGCTGAAGTGTCCTTGAGCAAGACACCGAAGGTCACTCTTATGCTTGCCCTGAATTGTGTGCTGCGGCAGAAGAGAAGCTAAAGAAAATATCCCCGGCTGGCATCAGTGGCATAACTAGCAAATAAACATTTAAACAGTGTAGTCTGTAGCCAACTGGCACGGCCCATAAACAAGGCCTGGCTTAGTTATTGGCTTCCCACTCAGTGCTCTGGGAAAAACAATGCTGCAGAATGCACCAATACACATTGAAGGCATCTGTTTGAACCATTTAACAATCAAGGTTCCGGTTTAAATGCCTATTGTAATGCTCAGTTTGAGTAATTACGTTAATTTGGTGTGTTTGTTTTGTCTCTGGGGTTGTTTAACGTATGCTGACTAAAACCTGTCCCTGCTAATTGAATGGAAAGAACTGTACTTTTTTCAGAATGGCAGTTGTGGATCACCACTGCAGTACCTAGCGGTCTGTATGCAGCATACCCATTATACAGAGACAATTGATTTAACCAATGACTTCAAATTACTCCAGTTTGTTCATCCAAAGTGTGTATATATTTATGTTAGTCGCTACGACACTTTCTGCAAACTAGAGTAACTTACAAAATACATAGCCTAGTACCAGTAGAGATGGTTATCAGCTTTGCAGATACCTAAGAAGTGGGTTTTCGAGAAACGATGGAAGTGAATGGGTTGATTCATAGCGAATGCCAACAGGAGGGCCGAGTTAAGGATTTAACAAAAGTTCACTTCTGCTTTAAACCTTACTACAAATTCCCCCTGGCCCTTAACTTTACCCAGGAAAGACATGCGTCACAACGAAAAGCTGTCTCCCTTTAGTTTCTCTACATAGAATCATGCACCAGCATCCGTCATCTGTTTACCCGCCCCCCCCCCTCCATCAGTGTTGCTTCTTTATCTTGTTTTGGCAGTTCTTGCAACTACTTTTCTCCCAAGCTTAGCCCAGTCTGGTCTATATTAAGGAATGGAGTCTGTCCTCTCAGCAGTCAGGCTAAATCCACTGATTTAGCTCCCACAGATCTAACTCCACTGACTGGTGAGCACAACAGCGAAGCTCATCCGCTGACGTTTGGGAGGCAGGAACCACAAAAGCAAAATGTTTACCAAGTGTGAAAACAGTTGTTTGTTTGTTTTTTGCTACACGATTGTAGTCTGTTCGAGATAATAACACTATATAGATAGATCTCATTAAAATAAATAAAGAAAATGATGTTATTTCATAATCTTTCAGCAGAACAGTCCTGATTTGACCCCTCTCTTCTGCAGGTAAATCTCACCTGGCCATCGTCCAGAAGGTGAACAACGAGGGGGAGGGAGATCCCTTCTACGAGGTGCTGGGATTGGTCACCCTGGAGGACGTCATCGAGGAGATCATCAAATCAGAGATCTTGGACGAGTCTGATCTATACAGTGAGTTGAAACTAGACGGTTGCAATACTAATACTAATACGACATATTAGTACTCCTATATCTTATCTAAAGGAATGTCTTTCACAAGCTGTTTCTGTCATCACAGTAACCTCCTTTCCCTTTCTCCAGCTGACAACAGAAACAGGAAGAAGGTGGATCCAAATAAGAACAAGCGGGACTTCTCCGCCTTCAAGCAGGAGAGCGATAGTAATGTGAAGATCTCCCCTCAGCTGATGCTAGCGGCGCACCGTTTCCTGGCCACAGGTGGGCACCGAGGAAGAGGCAGCTGAGCTCACAGCAAGACAGCAGCATGTTTGAATGTCATTCAGCAGGCGTTCTCTCCAGCTAAGGTCTATGCTGAGTGATCAGCTGGCCTGGCCAGGCTAGGATGACAAACGTAGTTGAAGCGGTACTGAAGTTTTATCAGACATTGGACCGTATGTTCCTTACCTCAGTACAAGTCCATATGCTGGCACTCACTCTCAACACTGGCTTCTTTAGTCATGTAGACGGCATCATTTGTCACTCTCCATTCACTCACATTGTGTCCGAATCGGGCATACTTGTAAGTAAAATATGAAGCAGGTCGAAAGAAAACATGAAACATTCGCAGAAAAGAAGTGTGTGGGTCAGATTCTTTTGAACAATAGTGTGCTATTTGGAATTTCCTACCGGTGGATGAATACACTGGCCGACTGGATATACTTGGAATTGAAACAACAACACTAATGTTCAGAGCAAGTGTACCACAGACTCCCTTTTTTATGGTAATGTTTCATGCTCTAGAGAAGTAAAGAATTTTAGAAAGAAAGAACCTACTGTTGAGCGTGAGTGTACAGTCAAATGTCTCTCAAAACTTCCATACACCCAATAAGTATTCTAAAGCCCCCTGTGTTTGAGCAAGTTAATTCATGTATATTATTAGTATTATATACATAATATTAATTATTATTATAATACCAGAATTTGAATTTGAGTTCAGATCACCCTCAGGCTAGTCTAAGGAACCTGATTGGGCAAAGCATACAGGCACAAGCATAATACACCCCCCAAGCGGTGTTCAGATTTACGCTACCCCTTTAGCTGTAACAACCCTCCAACCCACTTATAACCTGTGGGAGATGCGTTGGTCATGTGACCTTTTGTTCATGTAACCTTTTGTTCATGTGTTTTATTCGTGCCCATTCAAAAAACAAAGCGTATACCCATTCTTAATGTTTTCCCAATGTTGCCTGTTGCTCTGCCATGCCCAGAGGTGAGCCTCTTCAGCCCATTCCAGATCTCAGAGAAGGTGTTGCTGAGAATCCTCAGACACCCGGACGTCATCCAGGAAATTAAGTTTAATGAGACCGATAAGCGCTGCCCTCAGCACTTCATCTACCAGAGGGGGAAACCTGTGGATTACTTTATACTCATTCTGCAGGTACACACACACATCATTTACAGTATACTGTACTAATGGATGAATCGATGAGGCTTTTACCAGAGTGACTAGGTTTAGTGTACCTAGGTTAGTGTAGGTTTAGTAATCAAATCATACACATTCCAGTTTTGGCTTCCGTGCGTACTGGTCTGGGTGTTACACTCCCAGCTATAAGGTTGCGGGTTCGAGCCCCAGAGTTGGCCTACCTGTAAGCATTGTTGAGCAAGAGGCCTAACCCCTACCTGCTCTTTGTAATACATAGTAATTATCCTCATTGGAAGTCGCTTTGGATAAAAGTGACGTAGTTGTATGTGTGTTGTGTGTTTATATGCATTACACTCCTCAAACAGATGTCACTATGTTCAACAGAATAACATTGTTTTGGTGTCATTAAATATGGACCTCTCTCTGATCCTCTGGTGTAAGAGAGAGGGCGAACGGCAAAACAGGAAGCAAAGGGTTAAAGACATTTCTAACCAACAGACTGAATCGCTCGGTCACAAACCTCTCCCTGGTGCCCAGACAAATGACTTTGGCGTTAAAGCGTGCAGAAATATGTACATTATGTACTATATGTATATATGGCTACATGAATATACACTGCGTGCGTGTACGCGTGATGAGAACCCCATACGCTGAGGCTTACAAACTGTGACCTTAAAATGAAAAGCTTCCCCCCCCTGTCTCACAAAGCCCCAGGCTGTCTCACAAAGACCCTCCCCTCTGAGTGACAAGGAAGGGGATTAGCTGGTTTGACCCGGAGCAGAGATCAGGGTGATGTCTTAATCAGCTCACTGTTGTTGTTTTTTTTTTTTTTTTCATCATTCACTCCAAAAATTCAGTGCATGTGTGGGCCGCCTGGGTGTGCATGTAGCCAGGCTGTCTTGTGGTTGTTTTGCTGGACTTTGGGACCGTTTTTACCCCTTGTGTGAATGTATGTATGTGTACATACATGCATACACAGATACAGGATTAGCTAGTGACACCTGAGGTGTTGATGCACTGACTGCAAACACCCTGCATGCAACCTGACCATAGCTCCTCCAATTCCACCATCTAAGAACGTGTGTGTGTCACCTCATTGGGGTCACTAGGATGGGGTGACTGGACAACGATACTGAAGCTGTGTGGGCTTTTACGGTAGGGTTTTGAAAGCAGAAAGACACAAGGGCCTCTGCAAGTGTTCCCGTTACCTGCTAACAGATTAACCCAATTCCACCACCTGCTGGACTTTAGAGAAACACACCAAATTCCAAGCCAAAGGAATTAGCTTCATTTGTGGTTGTGTTTACATTATTCATGGCTGTGATGTAATAACCACAACACTGGTATAACGCAGATCGGGTAATAGGCATTTATAGTTTTCATGTCCATAGTAATGTTTGTACAGAAAGTTTTACAATACAATTACAATTAGGTAATTTAGCAGATGCTTTTATCTTATATATTATATCTTTATATTATTTTTATTATTATTTATATAATCTTTCATACTTGGTGTTCAAAGTTTTGTTTCTGCTTGCGCTAAAGATTACACCTATCAAACTGAATTAGTTCCCTTTTCAGACAAGGTCTGCTGTGCTAACCAGATTCACTGCCCTTTCTTGTGTCTGTTAGGGGCGAGTGGAAGTAGAAGCAGGAAACGAGAACATGAAGTTTGAAACGGGGCCGTTCTCTTTTTACGGAGTTATGGCCCTCAGCACGCCTACACTGGGTGAGACAGTTTACACACTCACGCATGCACGTGCCGTTTTGGTTTGCGTACGTGAACAAGCGTACAAAACACTTCTCCGTCAGCAGACAGGAGACCGTCTGTTCTAGCACATGGATCTAATCTGTCAGCACTTAGGCCTCTAACAATAATCACATTACCACTTTACCTTAATTTGGCTACATTGAGAGCCATTTCCACATTTCAACCGTATTATTTCCCCACTGTATGGGTAAATGTTAGCTGACCTTAAACTTCACGACATGGCTTGAAATTACCATAATTTACCATAAATGTTATTTTGTTTTCTTGACAGAATTGAATTGGTCACTGAATTGGCAACACGCCTCTTGACTCACTAGTGGAGCTGTTGACAGGCTTAGCACAAACAAAGATTGCTTTACCGTTGAAGACGGCCATGACTTGATTAAACATAATTGTAAATCTTAAAAAAATATTGTTTTTTAGCTGGCTGGAGCCATAGCCTCATTATAATCTTTGACCCTGTTGTCATTGAAGGGTGTCGGTGGGATGAACTTTGTAAATAATGTTTTATACTTAAGGGCCCAACCCACAATTTTTTTTTTACACTGTAGCACTACTGTTGACCGCAAAATGCAATCCTTTACTCATTACATTTAAAATGTACACTGACATTATAAAAGGAGGTTTGCATGTGTTAGAGGATGCTAGCCTGCTTGAGAAGGCTACCAATACACCTTTGGAAGTGTCAGTGGGCAGTGTGCAGTATCAATGACGCATCACATTGTAAGTCGTGGCTGCTAAATTTGATTGTTTTGGGTCCCGTCATTACATTAACATAAAAAGCAGCAGCAATGGTGACACAGTATTTTTTATCATAGAGCTGTTTTCTCATTATCAGTACAGTTCAAAAAGCGTAGCGGTGTTTTCAGGCGACATAGGCGTTTGTAATAGGGAATTGAGTAATCCAAAAGTTTTACCCCCTTTCCTTCCTTTTTCTCTTTTTTTTACTGTCTATCTCTGCTGAGCTGTTCTCTGTGCTGTGTGTCGACATTATGCTGCTCTATGTGTCTGTGCGCATGTCGTGTACTGCCATTTGTCAAGCCGGAAGTCCAACATTTAAAATACAGTGAAAGCTGTTCATTTTCTAAAACGAAAATATGATTCATTATTATTTCTTATTAATTAACTGTGTTTAGTCCGAGGTCAGTCCATTTACTGATGAATTGTAAATATTGAATTAAATGAGCTGTCTCGAATAAAACAACACTCATTACTCATTTAAGGTACCCAGTGCCCCATCTAGTCTTTCATGTCGGCTACTGTGTACAGAGTGTGTAGAAACCTGAACAATTCAAATCACATTGCAGCTTAATAACTAAGATGTGTTTTAACTAAGAGGCTTAACTAGGCCATAGTGTATGTTGAAACTAACGTTAAGTAGGTCCCACTGTACGACACCCCTTTCCACATGAACTATGATTTCAGCCATGGAACAATTTATAGAACCGAATTACACTCCCACTTACGTCTCCCACTTGTTATCGTGCTTGTGAACGTGCACTCATAGGAGGTAGGTTCCTGGACGTTACATGTATACTGTATGATGTGCCAATATCCCAAGCCTTTGACCACCACTGTCCTATGCATACAATATATTTATGTAGTGTATTTATATTGTGCTGACACTGCCGCAGAACAGACAAGGACACATTGTGCTGTAGGCTTTTTGCCCGTTAGCATGTGACAGTCACACAGGAAGACAACATTTCATTAACAATGAACCACTATGTGATGCAGACATCATTTTAAAACATAAAAGCAAGTCAGACTATAAAAGTCATCTCAATTTAAAAAAATAAAATAAAATGTTTAATCCAAAAGAAAAAAAATCATTTACAGCCACTTCAAGGCCTTGGCAGAGAGACAAAATACCTCCCCTGTGCCTTTGCCAATGCATATAAAGATTTTTAAATTAACTGTGCATGCGATGGCCCAAACTGTTCCGCACACACCTTATCCGGGCCACTTCTGAATAGGAATATCTCAAAGATGCATATCGCAACCCCTGTAAGACCCATATTATTTTAATGTGGTCCGAACTGGGGCTATAATTATCTCATGGCACTGATTTATGTCAGTTGTAGTTTACTGGAATATTTATAGCCCCCGTGCAACATCAGCTCAACAGATACTTATTAAACCTTTACAGTGCGTCAGTGAGACTGCATCCGGATAAAACAATGACATAAAGTTGTGTTGAAGTTCACCAGAAATACAACACACAGCATGCTGGCCCTGTGAATAATTAAACAAGAACATCTCTCTCTCCCTCTGCCAACCCCCCCAACCCCCTTCTCAGCCGTCACCCCCCCTCTCTCCCCCTCAGTGGCCTCCCCCCCTCCACGACGCCTCTCGCTTAAGAGGTTTTCACTGTTCTCTCGTTTCCCAGGTAAAGACTCGCATGGGCCTGAGGAGGGAGGGGCGGGAGGGGCTTCCTTTTTTTTAAAACATTTTTTTGAATCCAATTTAGTTTCTTCTCTCTTACGTTATCTTCAGAGCCCTGTTCCAGCAAGTACGAGCCTAGAGTGAATACAGACCACGCACCAGTGACCAGGCTTTTACAGCGTTTTTAGTTTTTTGCTTTGTATCTATTTTATGTGCTCAAGCAAAAGCTTTGAAGCTAGCTTTTCTCCTCACCATTCTGTCTGACTACTAAACCAGCATAAATGTGTTGGAACTGAAAACAGGGGGGGGGCTTCAATGGGAACCCTAGTCCCTCACAGTGTCCCGGCATAGCTTGTCTCTGTGCTGCCCCGTGTTCTCTGTTGGCACTTTTCAGTTTCATGCGCTGGCCTAACTGGCTTCAGGGTATAGGAAGTGTCAGGTTCAAGGGCACCGCCTGCCCCCCGATGGCCTAAAGGCTGTCCTGAGCTGCTAAATCAGCCTCTGTGCACACACGCACACATCTGCCCGAGGATGCTGACTCTACTGTCGACTCGTTCATGTGTCACAGCCGATAACGGGGGTGGGGGTGGGGGGGGGGGGGGACTCAGCCTGTGATGTTACATCACCACAAGAAGGGGGGGAGGGGGGTGACTTGCTGGATAGGGCTCTAGAGTGGAGCTTTTCCAACTCATCGGCGCCCCCTGTCATCTGCGCCCTATTATCGCTCACACAACCTCCTTCCCCTTCTAACCACTGATCCATGGTCAGATTTTTGTAATGTTTAACACCCATAATGCAATAGTAGTCTGACTGTAGACCTCTGGTTAGCCTGAATGTTTTTATTTATTTTTATAAATAATTCCCCACCTGATTTGCTCAATGACACTTAACTGAGGTTCTGTGGTCATTATTCAAGCCACTGTCCTTCCACACTAGTGCTCAACCCATGTGCCTCTGAAGACCAAGGAGATGCAGGTTTTCACTCCCAAGCCACGGCTACAGCAGATGAATTAAATGCTTTCCTCACCAGCCAGTGGTGGACACTTCACTGTGATCGGCTGGGGTTTGTGTGGAATGAAGGCCTGTGTACTCTTTGAGCTTTGACCGCACCCAGACAAGTCCGGCACACTTTGCTTGTAACCTTCCATTAGATCACTGATTCAGCCCAGCTGTGGCGTCCCCTCTAAGCTCACAGCATCTTAAATAAGCATACAATGTAAAAACAATACCTCATTGTAAGGGGCAGGATAGTCTAGTGGTCTAGGTGTTGGACTCCCAGCCAGATGGTTGTGGGTTCGAGCCCCAGAATTGGCCTACCTGTAAGCATCCTTGAGCAAGATGCCTAACCCCTATCTGCTTCATGTAATAGCACCATGTAATTGTAAGTTGCTTTGGATAAAAGCGTCTGCTAAATGACCTAATTGTACTTGTCATATTCCTGGCATCATAATCATCATTATCATCATCCTCCTCGTCACTAACCGCCAGTCATAATCTATGTTTACGTTGTCGTTTACACATTGCAACTGTTTACGTGTGTTGTGTTGTGTTATGGGGTCTTGCCACTTGACTCGAATGCCTGAATCGTCTTCAAGCATTGTTGTTCTGTTTCTCTGTCTCATCATCATCAGCCAAATGCCAATGCTGCTAGCTTCCTCTCATCTTCATCTTCATGTACTTTAACTATCTCTGTTGTATTTTTGTGCTATATGTGCTCTCCTGTTGTGGATGCAGGTATGGCTGCATCTTCACACTTGTGTGTTTGTGTCTGTTTGCACTAGCTGTTTGTTAGTTTTTTTTTTCCCCCTCGCTCACTCTGTGTCTCTGTTAATCCCAGAGTTCCGTTCTCCATCTCACGGGGTAGGTCTGAACCGCTCTGCGTCCTTGAACGCCGACCGCGCTCCAGAGACCAACTCTGTGTGCGGGAGCAACACTCAGATCCCGGGCACGCCTATCCACTACACACCGGACTTCTGCGTACGTGCACTCACAGACCTCCAGTTTGTCAAGGTAACAGTGTTACTCAGCTATACCAGTGACAATCTGCTGTTTTCATACCAGTACAGTTGCATACAAAAGTTTGACCAAATTACATATTTTGATTATTGAATTAAAAAGAAGCTAATACAAATTTGGAAGTAAAAAAAATAAATAAATTAAAAAAAAATAAAAAGAGCAAAAGGTTCCAGTTGTAAGGTCTTATAACTGAATTCATTAGTTGATACCTACAAAACAGGGGAAGGTTATAAACTTGCACAATTGCATACAACTGTACATTTACATTTACAGTAATAATTCTAAAAATCTAGTGTGTATGTGCGATGTTCACAGAAAAACAGGCTTCAGGCTTAACTGTAATTGACTGGACATGGTCATGGACTGCATTGTAGTGTCTCTCATGTCTCAGGATGTCTCGTATCTTCTGTGTTTTCATTGTCTTTCTCAGATCACCCGGTCCCAGTACCAGAACGGTCTGCTAACGTCCCGGCTGGACAGCACCCCCCAGTCTCCAGAGGGCAGTCACTCCCGCCTGGACACCACGGCCGTGTCCTTGCCCCCTATTACGCCTCCAGCGGCCCGCACGCCACTGCCCCTCGCCACGCCGCCGGCTAAGCGGCCGCCCTCCATCATTTACTCCACGCCGCCCGCCGCCCGCACCTCCCTGCTCCCGAGCGCGTCCTCCGCTCCCAGGCAGGGTCAGCCTGGGAGCGGAGACGCTCCGTTGTCTCAAACACCCCCCTCCGCCGCAGGTACCAACACGTGCGGCCCCCACACCCACTCGGCACCCTCCTCCTCCTCTTTCTCCTCCGCCAAGCCGCAGGCTTCCCCTACCGCCACCTGCCCGGAGAACGGGCCGGGGGAGACCACCTCTCTGCTGGGCGAGCAGCAGAACTGCGTGGGGGCGCGCAGGCCAAGCCACCCACTGGCGCATTCCGCCCCCCACTGCGTGCACACCATCAGCCACGCGCACACCGAGAGCACCATCTGACCCTCTCTCTCTCTCTCTTTCTCTCTCTCTCTCTCTTTCTCTTTCTCTCTCTCTCTTTCTCTCTCTCTCTCTCTCTCTCTCTTTTTCTCTTTCTGCATGTTCCTCCTCCGGTCATGAAGACGTGACAGAACAGACGAGAGGGACTGACTCTACTGTTGTGAATACAGGGTGGGGGTGGCAGGAGGGCTGGTGTTTTCCAAATTTTACTGCTGCGCTAAAGTCACTTCTGGCAAGGACCTGAACCAAACTTTTTCTTTTTAGTCTTTGTCTTTGCATGTCCTGTTTCTATGGCAACCACAAAGTGTGACCTATACTGTATCCTGTTGTCTAAACAGGTTATTGTTCTGTACTGGGTTTTTTTTTCTTCTCCCCGTTTCCAAAGATTGCAGCTTCCAAGCTTCCAAAGGTGATATTGCTATTGTTCAACATTTAAGTTAAAACTGCATAGGCTACCTTTTTTTACAGTAAAATATAAACTTTTAATTGCTATTATTCTTGACACTGGCCCATTGAAACTTCACAGCAGAGCATAAAACCCCTTTTATTTGCCAAGTATCTGTGTACTATTACAGTGTATACTGTAAGTACAGTGACAGGAGTATTCTGGTTTACACAACAAAGAGTTACTACAATGGGAGACACTGATTTCAGCAGATGCAGTGAAATATGTGGAGAGGTTGAAATTTCCAAAGTTATCATATGCAGCTGTAACTACCAATACATTGAGCACATCTGGCATTTTAGTGGGCATTAATAACATTCACAGCTTCCATTAAATATTTTAAAACATTATATTGTGCTGTATTGTATGACTCGGTTCCGAAACTGATGTCAACGTTAAATAGGTATTAAGGTTAAGAGTGAAAGGTGTGTACTCTGCTTACCTACGTCTTTATCACAGCAATATATTAGAAATTATTTAATTTTAAAGCATAAAGTTTGTTTTGTGCAAGATTCATTTGTACATATTAATATGATTTGACAGTTTTATATTCTAGAGATTTTATTTTTGCTTTCTTGCTTGGGTTCTTGAGAACTTTGATGTACATATTCGAGGACCTGCTGTAAATATCAGGTGACTGACCAATCCCCCTACCTATTTACCAACACACCCTCACTGTGAATAATGCTGTATGTATGCTAATAGCGCCTTCTCCTTAGTTAAACATTTATAGTACACTAGGCTATACAAATACACTGTTTCGAGTTGCTGTGCTCAGTGATTAGGTTATCAATTGCTATACAATTACTGCATCATGGATTTTTTTTTTCCGGTTTTCAATGGTTTGCAAATGAACTGGACTTTGTTATATATTTAAATTATGTTATGTTTAACCAGCCAGTTTCTATGTATAAAGGGCATTACTTGTTTTGTTTATGTTCCAAATGGGGTAGAATATTGGCTCCTGGCATAAAAAACCTGTTAACTGTTTCTGAAAAAAGGCAAGTCAAAAAGCACTTTCATTTCACAACATGGAATCAGTGTGTCTTGTCATATCGCCCAACCCTAATGGCAAGATGGCATATTAAAATCAAGATTTTTACATTTTTAAGGCATTATTTGTAAATCCTTCATATGTTCATTAATTTTTACATTGCCAAAACATATCTGCAAATTTAACCGGACACATTTTGTTACAATATACTCACTGGTGTATATTAAACTAAGACATTCCATACACAGGATGAATGAACCTACAGTACATTGACACTTGAGAAGTACCCTAACTTATATGTATATAATATAATTTGTGTACATATAAACTGTATATGTGTGTATTATGCTGTACTTTGGTGACCCATGTTTAGAGCAGGGGGTGATTTAAAGAAAATGTTTAGTTCTGTTTCTGTATGGGCTAAAGAGAACGTCTATTCGGAAGACAACTGTAGCTTCTCATTTCTCGCCCTGTGTGAGTGAATGAGAGCTCAGATATTAAAGCTGCTAGCATGTGATCTACCTTTTCCTATGTATGCAGTGACACAAGTAACTTTAGTGACTGCAAAGAAAAAATTATTTTGTTGATGATAGCTGCAGTGATCTATTTAAGACAGTTGTAACTGTCACTTGTATAAGCTATCACTGGTTTAAACAAAAGACTTTAAACTAATGTGTTACACAGAAGAAGAATATATATATATACACACACACACACACACACCATAATTCCAAAGCATCTCTCTTCCAGATGGTGATGATATGCTGGGTGAGAATATCAGCTATATATATATATATATATTTACCATAATTCCAAAGTATCTCTCTTCCAGATGGTGATAATATGCTGGGTGAGAAGATCAGCTATCTTTAAAGACCAGAGTTTGATTTTGTAGACAAAGACGGGACCTTTCAGCTTACTGATCTGAGAGTAAATACCTGCTCTTTGAATACAGAAGTTAACAGTCAGCACAGCCTTATCCTTTTATGCTGCCTGCTGGTTCATATAGGTTGCATGTAGCAAATGGTCTTATATTGGTTTTCAGTTAAGCCGCTGGTTGGCTGTATGACTCCAGGCCACTAGGAATTGAAATTAATTGTTCAGCTAAGTCATGTTGTATTTATTGTAAACAATTTATTTATTTTGTATTGTTTTCTACAGACTTGCACCTCAAGGTGTAGCTCTGTGTAATAGGCTTCCAACCAAGGCGCATGTTCCAGTGGGTCATTGTTGCCCAGAGAAATGTTTGGTTCTATAAATGCTGTTTTTCTTCCATCACTGTAAATCCTCTGCACGTAGGGAGCAAGGCATTTGTGTGAGGGCGAGAGAGATGTTGAAAATAGCTAGCGTCTAATTTGTAGCAGGAGATGGTAACATTGTCGTTTTGTTTGTTTTACTAGGAAGGCGTTGCAGAGCAATAAATATTGCACAAACTTGACTTCAAACAACATTTTGCTCTTCTGTATGCCCTAGTGGTTTTGAAGTGAGTTGTGACCCCAAATCCCTGTGTCCATGTGGGGTCCCTGGCTATTAGTAACTTCATTAGCTACTACTACTACCACCACTCGTAGTAGTAATAATGACACCATTCTAGTCTCCAGCAGCCTGAAGGTTCGTATTGGGTAAAGTGGCTCTCCTTTCCCATCCTCCCCATTTCTCCTCCTAATGCCATCCTTTTCCTCTCTGACATTCTTATCTTCGACCCCCATTCTTGTCTTCCTTGCCTCCCACTGCATCTTCTCACTGAGATCTTCCCCCCCCCCCCCTCTGTCTCTGTGTGTGCCACTCAAAACATATTGAAATTCCTCCGGTATTAATGGCGCGTCCAACCTGCTAAGCTCTCGTTATTGTTTCGTAGCATGGGAGCATGAGCTTATCAGCCGCTCCTATGGTGTGGTGTTTAGCACCGTGTGAAGATTAGGCCTGAGGCGAGGTTACGACTTTCTGGAGCAGGACTCTCGGGCCACTGGCTGCACGTAATAGCTGTGTAGCAATGATGTCACCCCCCCTCCCCCCATGCACATTATGAAATCATCCAGCATTTTCTTTGGGTTCCTGAAAACTGCACAGTGAAGAGTGTCTAAAATGTGAATAAAGGGGAAGCTGTCCAAAATTGTTTTTTTGGTACGATAGTTTAGTTGAGAGTCTGATGCCATAAAGTCAGTTTACTTCATAAGTTATTTTGAAATAGTTGGTCTGGTTGGTCTTTATTTATGGTATTCAATTCTCAGCCTATATTTTATTATGATTGGCTTTTCTGTTACTTCATTTTCTTTCAATGTGTATATACTGTTTTATAACAAAATTAAGCATTTAAGTGTATTAGGTTAATAAACCTGAGATATATTTCTCTACTGAAAGAAACTCTCTCTCTTGTTTTATTAACTGGTTGTGGTAAAGGTGTTGTGTCTGTGTGCAGATTCAGAGGGTTTGTGTTCAAATTGGCAGTTTAAAGCCATGTTTTCTTTAGGGTTACATGGTAACTAAAGTGGGGATTATTCATTGCTTAGATTCACAGGCTTTAGCCATAGTTTACTGGAAATGTCAAAAGGATGATTTGTTATTTTTTTTTGTTTTTTTAAGGAAGATGATTATCAATCTTATTGTACATCCTGCCGTTCTCAAATAGAGTAAAACAGATGCCTCATGTATATTGTTTGGTTACATTACATTACATTGACTAATTCACGTGTAATAAATACAGATAAAAGGGTTGTCTTTTCATTCATATTTTATGTTGTGATATAGCCAGTCAAGAAGGTAAAGTACTATAATGTCCTTGTAGAGTGACTTGTTTTTCAATAGCCCATAGGCGTGGCCTCCTTGTTGTTTTCTGGGTTTTCATTGGTTTTGAACACATGTACCTTTCATTTCGTCAGAATTTCAGGTTTGACATTTTAAGAGCACAAATCGAGAACCACAGTGCTTGCCCGTTTTGAAGTGTGGTGTTATTTCTTAAATTAAATAGTTAATATTTAAAATAGTTTCTGCAGGCGATCTGTTTCGCTGTTTCTGTCTTGGTGGGCGTGCCCATACGACCAAGGCAGCGGGTCACATGATTTGCGCAGAGCCAGGTTGACCAATTCCAATATGGTGGCCAGCTTGGTGGGACTACGATTCTTGTTGATGATATTGTTGTTGTTCTGCGGGATCAGGTACGGCGCCTGCAGCCAGCAAGCCCCGCTGGTTCTGGGGCTACGACTGGAAGACCCGGAGGGTCGGGTGTGCATGAAGCAACGCATAATCTCAGCACCACAAGGAGCCCGTTTCAAGCTCCGCTTGTTTGGGTCTGATCTGCTGAATGGAAGCTGGCCGTGGGTCGCATTCGCCTGGGCAGGAACGGGGGAGGCCGGGGCAGTGGTGGGCGATGCTGACCCATGCGGGGAGGAGACCCGCCGCGATGGGTCTTCTTTTCGGGCGACGGGAGAGTTCGACGGTGAACAAAACAGCGTGCTGATAGCGGTGGAGGTACGTGACGACATCAGTACCTTGGACGATGGGGCAGCTGGGTATTCGACCTACCACCACCTCTGCGTGCTAAGTGGAGGGAAATGGGAATCCGTTGGCCTGGACAGGCTGCGTATAAGCACCGAGAATGCTGGGGACTACATTCCGCCCTGGGGGCTAGCTATACTGGTAGTTTTTCTGGTCCTGGTATGCGGGCTGTTTAAGATAGTGAACCTGAGCCTGCTGTGGCTGGATCCGCTGGAGCTTTACGTCTTTCACAGCTGTGGTTCCGAGGACGAGAAACAGGCCGCAAAGCGTTTGGAGCCCATTAGGAGAAGAGGAAACTTTTTGGTGAGTTTTCTCCATCAAGTAGGAAGTGTCTGCCATGATAATAACGACTCCCAAGTTATAGACTAAGGCATGTCATTATACTGGAGTTTTAGTTTAGCCCCTATACGGGGGGGGGCAGGACTCCCAGCCCTAAGGTCGTGGGTTCGAGCCCCAGAGTCGGCTTACCTGTAAGCATCCTTAAGCAAGATGCCTAACCCCTACCTGCTCCATGTAATAGCACCATGTAACTGTAAGTCGCGTCTGCTAAATGCTGTAACTGTATAAACATACATTTCTAATGCCAAAGATGCTCCTGTGAAGACTTTATAAAACCGTTTTTACTTTCTCTCTGTCAATTATATCTCCATCGCAGGTGTGTGCCCTGTTGTTCTTATGCGCAGTGGGCCACTCCAGTCTTGGAGTGCTCCTGTACCAGGCTCTGGGTTCAGTCACCCCTGCAGTGTTCACCAGTGGCTTCCTCATATTCCTCTTGGCTGAGTTGATCCCGCAAATAGTGTGCTCAGGTTATGGGTTCCAGATGGCACCAGGCCTCACCTGGCTGGCCCAGGTTTGTATGGTGCTGACCTGCCCCCTGTCCTGTCCTCTGGGGCTAATCCTGGACCTGGCGCTGAGAAGGGATATCAGCACATGTGGAGTTAGAGAGAGGGTAATGGAGATGATCCGGACCAGTGTTAATGACCCATACAGGTGACACACACTCACACTCACTCGCAGTGTCCCTGGGCCGGCTTTGAGGCTGAGCTACATAGTATCGACTAATCTTAACTAGGTTACGTGTTTACACTGGATTTTGCATTTTTTGTTGCATTTTTTGTGGTCACTGATCAAAGAAAGTCTATATAAAAAATATATAGATATATAAAATAGTCCCCTATTTTTTTATATCCTGAAAGTGGGGGAGATACTGTCATAACCTTGTCATAACCTTCTCTCGGGGGTTGGTCTCCGCAGTGAGTTTGTTAAGGAGGAGTTCAGCCGCGGGGCTCTGCGCAGCAAGACGGTGGAGGACATACTAACTCCTCTGAAGGACTGCTTCATGCTGCCCAGCACAGCTATTCTAGACTTTTCCACCATGTCGGAGATCATGCAGAGCAGCTACACTCGTGTACCCATCTACGAGGAAGAGAGGTGGGCAAACCTTTTTTTTGTCCCTTTTTTTGCAGTGTATAAAAATAACTGATATCCTATGCTTTGAATCTGATGCGTATTAAGCAGATTCACTTACTGGGATAGGGTATTTATTGACCAGATGGGGAAGAGTGGAGAACAGTGTCGGTAACACTTACACACTACACGTTGTGTGTGCATTGTAGAATCGTGTGCAACTCTTAAAAAGTACTAAATTGAATTCATCCCAATTGAAGAATACTACCAATAATGTATTTTGTATAAGACAGCAGCAGAAGTAGTAGTAGTAGTTGTACAAACTGTATTTTAGCATGTTCTTGTTTTCTCAGGTCCAACATCGTGGAAATACTTTATGTCAAAGACCTGGCCCTGGTGGACCCCTATGACTGCACTCCCATGACAACCATCACCAAGTTCTACAATCATCCGCTGCACTTTGTTTTCAATGACACCAAACTAGACGCCATGTTAGAGGAGTTCAAGAAAGGTGCGTGTACATTATTTTGGTACTGGGGCGAAAAATTTGTATGTCGTTTTCATTTATACATTGACATTGGCATGGGTCAGTGGACAAATAATAATTAGCCTGTTGGCTAGGGTTAGGCTAAATCTGGCGTGTCCCGATTAAACAAATACATTTTAACTACTGAAGTTTAAAAAAGCACATTTTGCTAAATGATGGCAAAAAGAGAAAAGAATGTTTCAGACCTACAAACTCAACTGTGTATGACACTAGTTTAACATGTCAACATTACTGCTAGCTTTAGCGTTGAATTAGCACCTGTTCCAGGCCCTTTAAACAGAACCCACCCAAGTGGCTGCGCTGTACAATGTGACTGATGTTTCTTTCAGGTAAATCTCACCTGGCCATCGTCCAGAAGGTGAACAATGAGGGGGAGGGAGATCCCTTCTACGAGGTGCTGGGATTGGTCACCCTGGAGGACGTAATTGAGGAGATCATCAAATCAGAGATCTTGGACGAGTCTGACGGCTACTGTAAGTTTTTATTTTTAATATTTTTTGGCCGGTGGAGGGTGGTTTTGTGTGGCATTGTTCTAGCAAGCTGTGAATTGGGCTGCTGTGTGAACGCTTACATTTGAGGGAACAAAGAATAGTAACATTATATGTCCTGGGTATTGTTAAAGTGCCTGGAATGGTGAATCTATGATAAAACATATATCTCTATAATTTATGGGGTTTATCTATCCATTCCAAATTAGGAACGGTCAATTAAGCTGCGCAGAGGCATGCTTGAAATTTGCTGATGTAATCAAACTGCATGCACTCAAAAGCACCAATCATAAGAGGGTGTCTCTCAGGGAGATGGCAGCTGTCTTTACATGCCCAGGCAGTCCTGAGAAACGGCAAAATAAGTTCTTTTTTTTTCTATATGCCAATCAATTAATGTTTTGTGCACTAAACTTTTGGTCAATGCTAAACAATATAATACAATAATAACAATACAATATTGTAATTTAAGTAAGTGTAATTTCCAATGTGCCATTTAGTATTAGATGTTCCTGTACCGTTAACTGTGAGTAATTGAGATTGTTTTATCTTTCACCAAAGCCTGGTGGCAAAAACGGGCGGGGTTCATGTAGTCTACTTGGCTGCCTGTGTTCACACGTTGGCTCAGTACAGCGCTGAACAGAAGAGGTCTGCGGAGAGGAGTCTTGCGAGCAGGAACAAGATTTAACATGTTGACTCTGACAGGCCCTGAGAGCCGCCCATAACAAGCCAATCAGCGGAATTTTGCACATGCAGAAGCGGAGGGGGTGAAATTTTTAGCCAAGTGCAACAGAATTATCAAAAGCCATGCCTGTTTATAATGCAAATAAAGTGCTAGTGTTGGCTCACAATGACAACACGAGAAGGTTTATTCGCAACTAGATAAAGGCTGCAATTTCAAAAACGGGACAATTAAAATTACTGTATGGGGTAGAAACAGGTAGAAATACAGACCCTCTGCCTCTGCATACAAACAGTCATTGCTTATATTGCCATTAAGTGCTATGAATGAGTCACGACAACACAGTAGCCAAGCCGTTGCCATTTGTTCCCGCTTGTTTATTATCAGGCGTGCGTTTATTAGCAGACATTTGTGCCTCCTTCAACACCTCCACCTCTGCGTTGGGCAGACTTGGTCAGTACACTTCCCTCCCTGATTGTAGTGGACAAGAAGGTGAAGCGACCGTTGGCGCTCAAGGAGATTCCACTGGAACCCCACAGTGTCCACGAGGAGTTCTCTCTCTTCAAGCCCCCTGAAGGAGAGTCCAAGATCCGCACGTCGCCTCAACTCCTGCTGGCTACACACCGCTTCCTTTCTAGAGGTGTGTGTGTGTGTGTGTGTGTGTGTGTGTGTGTGTGTGTGTGTGTGTGTGTGTGTGTGTGTGTGTGTGTGTGTTTTCACACTGTTCATGCTGTTCATCTAGCTCAGATATCTAGTGACAGTTTAACATAGTGCATATAATGATTATATCACTGTTAGCATATTTGAGTTGACCAAGGTGGCTAAGGCTTAGTGATTTGTGACTGGGTTCTAGTAGGGAGGTTGTGGAATTTATGTAAGACAGAATGATACAGCATGAGCTTACCTTACCATGGCTTATGGATTTGATATTTATGGATCCATATATTACTAATATGTAAGGCAGGGCATTTCATTTATGTAGCACATTTCATACGTGAGGCAGACTCTGTGTGCTTCACATGAAAAACTTGTCAATACATACAACAACAACATACAATAAAACAGGATTTAAAATGATGCATAAAATTACATTTAAATTAAAAAATATGAGTTATAACCAGCATGATTTAAATTAAAGAATAAAAGAATAAAATCAAATTGTCAAAAATAAAAGTTTGCAGTTTAGCAGAAAGTATTATACACCAGTATACACCAGTATTTAAACTTTACCGGAGTCAGTGCTGAGACAAATATTATTTAGAACTTTAATAAGAGCAGATTCGGTGCTATGGATGGATGCTATGGGTTTGAAATCCTGATTGGTTGTTGTCATAACAACCAGTTGAGACCTATAAGTAATTAAGATGCTGTAATACAACTTTTTCAATGATTTTACCTATGAATGGTAGATTTGATATCAGCCTGTAGTTAATGATAGCGGCATCTAGGCTCTGCTTTTTAAAAAGAGGTTTAATAACTGCAGTTATCAGGGCCTTTGGAGCTGCCTGATTGCAGAGAGCTGTTAACTATTTGTCGTACATCTATTGCCAGGCTGTCAAAAACGTTCTTCAAGAATCTCGTAGGTAGAGCATCGAGGTAGCAAGTGGATGGCTTAAGTTGTCTCACCGTTTTATCAAGAGTTTTGTAGTCTATGGCATTAAACTGTCAACTTTTCCATATTACTTTTATATAAACATGGTACTGATCAAACAATTTAGTTTGACGTGGAAGTATTGATGGCTTGTCTAATATGTTCAATTTTATTAGTGAAAAAGGACTCAAACTCATTGCCTTTATGGGTGGATAGGAGTTTAGCGGGTGTCTGTGTCAGGGGATTTGTCAGCCTCTCCACGGTTGCAAATAGGGTTTGTGCATTATTAATGTTTTGGTAATGATATTGGAGAAAAAGGTTTCTAAAGCACTTTTAAAATCTAAGCATTGTAAGCACGCATGCTTTCTTTATGTATGTCATGATATACAGGTGCTGGTCATATAATTAGAATATCATAATTATAGTAATTTCAGTAATTCCATTCAAAAAGTGAAACTTGTATACATTAATTCCACACAGACTGATATATTTCAAGTGTTTATTCCTTTTAATTTTGATGATTATAACTGACTGATGACTAATGACTGATAACTAATGAAAACCCCAAATTCAGTATCTCAGAAAATTAGAATATTGTGAAAAGGTTCAATATTGAAGACACCTGGT
>JAOEHI010000004.1:240837-272225 GCA_025447815.1 Percopsis transmontana
AGAGAGAGAGAGAGAGAGAGAGAGAGAGAGAGAGAGAGAGAGAGAGAGAGAGAGAGAGAGAGAGGGAGAGAGAGAGGAGAGGGAGAGGAGAAAACATTATTTTTTATGCGTTTTCTGTACAGAACAATGAACTATAGCCTACTGACAGGACAGGCTGTATGTAAGCTATACGCAGTCGCCTGTGGTTAAAGTTAACTTTAACCTAATGCTATAGAGGAAAACAGAGAGAGAGATAACCGCAGTTGTATCCAGTTATGATGAGTGGTACACAGAAAAGTCACTTTAAAAGTGACACATAGAATTGTCCTATCTCTCCGATCTCGCTATTGGAGATGGGAAATGACGAGGCCACACACAGGAAAGGAGCTGATTCCAGCAAGGATATATGGCAGGAAAATGTGGCACGAAATAATAATAATAAGGAAACGCAGCTGCAGGATTCACTGAGAAGTTTGTACTGAGACAGAATTCTCCTGGCAGGTGCTGCTTGTGACTTACTGTTACAGTGTGTCTATTTTGGATAAACAAGCTGTCATTTATTGGTGGTATTAGTGGTACTTTGAACTTTGAAGAGTGAGAAAGGCATATTATCACAATGACACCTTCAGTAGCAACCAACATTTTTTCTGTTCTATCTAGCTATAATTAGACTAGAACCAGAATCCATGCCTCTGCTAGCCTACTGTACATGCACAGGAAAAACAACATTCGTGTGGTTACTGCTTTCAGTCAGACAAGATATATGTTACAGACAAAATCTAAAAAGAATGAGTTGACTTTGTCTTGAGTCTTTGCTATTGTGTTTTCACATGTTGCCTGTGTTAATAAAGTGGATTATAGTCTGTCTGCTGGAGTCCACTGCCCCACTTGAAGTTACACAGTGTCAAGGTTCTCAAATGAATGAATCAATCAAATTTATTTTTCCTTCAGTAGATGCGACTGTTTCTGGTATCAAGCTGAAGAACACAAACTAAATAAATTTATTTATTTATTACATTTACATACATATTATTATGTATGTAAATTTCTTTGCCATTTATTGATGACCGAAACAAGGCGATCATGAAAGCACAGTAGTGACACATATCACATCACTACCTGTACACACAGTACTAAACCGAGTATACTGTAAATATAAGACCCCCCCCCCAATTGGTGTTCAATAAAATACATACATGTTATAGCTTATTATTCTTTAATAATAATAACAATATTAATAATACATTAACAACAATAATACTGATTTAACTCCTCTATTTCTAGTATGTAAGATTCTATAGAAAATACTGTATATAAAGCATTTAAAACCATTAAAAATATAGTATAATACTAATAACAGTAATCATATCCATATGTTAGTAATGATCAGTTCTATAAAGTGAAAAAAAATTAGCATCATAAAAATATCCGTGACAGTGGAAAAAGAAGGTGCCAAATTGAAGTGAATTCATATTGGACGACTACAACATTTTAGGCATTTTAGGCAAAAATGTGAGCCTAATAAATTCACTCATACAGTGATGGTCATCAAACTGAACCATAGAGATACTGGAAGGAAGGTCCATCATTTATCCATTGAGTCAACCCCCCCCCCTCCCCCTCCCCTTCCCTCCCTCCCTCCCTCTGCCTACTGACTCAACACAGTTTCCTTAAACCATAACAAAACCTTTCGGGGCTTATTTGATAAGTGATTGCAAGATATGACACATCTTACATGAATTTCCAATTTACCGCATCTGGCATCATTCCAGTGGGTTGTCCCTTATTAAACAAACTAGGACCAGCATTTGCAGTAGTACATGTTGTACAAGGCAGCTCAGTACAGTAATAGATTTTAACACCACCAAAGCAGGGTAAACTCTTTTCCTGTGTTGCCTATAAACAGGAAACAATTTTAATTCACATAACTTTGAAAGCCCACGGAAACCCTTAAATGGGTTTTGAGTTGATTTTGCTGACTACAAAGCTTCTGGGGTTAGCGGTTGTGGCTGGGGGCTTTAACATTTACTGTTCCCTGTTTACAGGATAGACAGGAAGAAAGTTCACGTGTCATTCGGTAGCACTTCTGGGTCACTGTGAAAAAGGTCTATGAGGAGTCAAATTATCCCACAACCACACATGCATGCCATCACCAAGACAAACATCAAAAATGTCTCATTGGAAAACCCTAACACACGTGCCAAATAGTATTAGTCAAACACACATAAAACAAGTGTGAAGGCCTTAGACTTGTTAGTGCCAACCACACATGGTGACACTTCAGGGTGCATTATAAAATAGTCGCACAGGAGGAGGATATTCCCTGTGGCTTCCGAGAACAATGACGTTCAAGGGAAGTGATCACAGACAGGACATCCTATAACACTCTGTCTTCTCATCCCCTCCAGCCCACAAAGACCTGCCACCCACACCTCTGTAACACCTTCAAACAAATGAGAGCTCTTGAGGAGGAATGGCCTCTTGAACAGTCCAAGTTCTCGTTTGAATATTTGCTACTACCACCAAGATCTGCAGGAACACAGGAAATATTATAATTGGGTTTCTTGGGTCAAATTATGAATAAGTATTTTCCACTATCAAGAAGACTGAATTAAAGACAATTTTGAAAGGTAAACCTGATTTGAACCACTAATGTTTGAAGAAGTAATTTTCTTAAGATGTGTTGCAACTAACCATAGTACACGTTTTTTGTGTGTTTTCACATCAGAAACCTTGGTTAAATAATCGCATTTTGAAATTATTCTACAGCCCAATATACTAGTGATAATGAACAATATACTAGCGATAATGAAAGGAGTGTGTTTTGAGAAACAAACCTGGAGTAAAGACAAGGAGGAAACATCTGGCCATCTAAAGACACACATGGGACAACACTGTCTCACACACACATACACAAACAGTCATTATTGTTTGTTTTTAATGCATATTTTGTTGATGATTTTGAATCTCCTAATATAATTACTACTATAGTGATTTACACTCACCCAGTAATTTACACCCTCTCTGTTTCTCCTTATTGTGTGTGTGTGTGTGTGTGCATGGTGTGCTTATCCAGCATACAAACAATAACATAATGACACTTCCCGATGGAGGCAAATGGAATGCTGTTTTTCAGTACGTTCACATCTGCATCGTCTGTCACACTCGATGGCAAAACAATAAACAAGGTTTATCGTAGTAAAGAGAAATGTTACGTGAATAGTCCCAACATGATAACACCCCCACTTTATATACTGTTGACACACATTAAAACTCCAAATATAGAAAAATATGTTGTGTATATTTATCTCCTGTGGGTAAAGTCTTTATCTTAGCAGCCCAGCTCTTCCTCCACCCCGTTTGTGTTTATCGGCTGTGGCATCCAAATGAATCGGCCCATGAATCAAACCCGAATATCACCCATAATGCCATGCGTTATAAATACCTTGCCTTTTTTTTCCTTCCAACAAACATGAATTACAATGACAACTTCCACCATACTGTATGATGCATACAGTATCTGAGCAGCACATAAAAGAATGTACATTTTAAAGCAATGGCTCAGGGGTGAGAACCTGGGGCCTCAATTATAAAACAGGCTTATGATCAATTTTGATCTTAAGTATGACTTATGTAGAAAACCACATATAAGTTATTTATAAAACCTTACTTTGAAGTGGAAATGATCTTTTCTCTATACACGTGATTAAGTGATTAAGTGATTGACGTAAGTGATTTTCCTGCTGGTTATGTAGGGGTATTGCAGTTTAGGATGCATACAGTATGCGTCCAAACCCACATTTTAGTCCACCGAATAATCCGTGTTGCCTGTCTTCAATCTCCTCTACCAACCCGTGATCTCGTCTTCCAAAATGTTTGCTTTTCCTGACTAAACCCTCAATTGTGATAGCACTATATAAGGGGAAATCGCTGATTGTAAGGCTCGTTCAGGTTCTGTAAATTGTAAGTACATTTGAGATTTAGCTATAGATTAATCAAGTTTTTTTATACTCAGAATAAACATAACTTTGGAAAAGATCTTACGACTAAGACATTTTTATAAATGAGGTCCCTGAAGTAAAAGCAAATGGGATTCAGCGTTGGTCTCAAAGGAGAACGGTTGTGGGACCTTCTCGTAAATATAGCAGTTAGGTCGCCTTGAGATTGTATACCTTAGAATGTTAGTGGGGTAATTTGGTGGGGTCCACACTGTTATCAGCATGACTCACTCTGCTGTAAACAAATGAATACAGAGATTTTCACCATTTTCTGATCTGGCACCCAACCCACAAATGTGCACACACACACACACACACACACACACCATACTTACTTCAAACTAACCAGTAGCCCACCCAACAAGATGTTGCTAAATAGCATGTTGACTCTGAAAAGGAGAACCAACAACTGACTTGACAGAAGAATACGCTGCCACAACAACACTTGTCAGAATCAGAATCAGAATCAGTTTTATTTTCCAGGTATGTGTACACATACAAGGAATTTGACTTAGGATTGTAAATTGCTCATGATGTGCTTACTCATACAACTAAAAAAATAAAAATAAAAAAAAAGATTAAGATAAAAACAAAATTAAAAACAGTATAGAGAACACAATATATACATACTATAAACAGAAACAAAACAATATAGACAGGTTGGGACAATGGTGCAATGAAGAGTGCAAAGTATGCAGGAGTAAATTATTATTATCATTATTATTATTATTATTATTATTATTATTATTATTATTATTATTATTATTATTATTATTATTATGTCAGAGGTGGATGTGATATACAGGTTATTGCACAGGAATTGTACCTGACACTGTGAGTCAGAAGTCAGCTGTTCATCAGAGTGATGGCTTGTGGAAAGAAACTGTTCCTGAGTCTGAAGGTTTTGGCGTACAGTGCTGTGTAGCACCTACCAGAGGGGAGAAGCTGGAACAGGTTGTGTCCGGGTGAGATGGGTCTGCAGTGATGTATCCTGCCCATTTCCGGACTCTGGAAGTGTATATGTCTTGAATGGATGGTTGGCTTCAATGATCTTTCCTGCAGTCCTGACTGTCCGTTATGGTCTGTTCCTGTCCTTTTTGGTGGCAGATCCAAACCAGACAGTGATGGACGTGCAGAGGACAGACCGGATGATGGCTGTGTAAAAGTGGATCAAGAGCTCCTTAGGCAGATTGAGCTTCCTGAGCTGGCGCAGGAAATACATCCTCTGCTGGGCCTTCTTGATGATGGTGTCAGTGTTGGGCTCCCACTTTAGGTCCTGGGATATAGTGGATCCCAGAAACCTGAATGATTCCACAGCAGACACAGGGCTGTTGAGTATGGTGATGGGTCTACGGTCATCTCCACCTAAGCTCTAGGTTGTTCTGAATAGCCTAAGTATAATGATATAGCCTATGTATCAACGTATTTACCCATATCCTTCCTGACTAAAGGAAAAATCCACCATCATTGAATTGGATTGAGTATATTCAGTTCAGTTTTTTATATATATATTTTTTACTCCGTGTGTTTTTCTGTATCCGTGTAGCCTGACCTTTTGATTTTGTTTAATGTGAAACTAAGAAGTTAAACTAAGAAAAAACAGCTTTTTATTTGCTCTCAATCGCATCATGCTGTGCTCTGTAGCACCTCATTGGGTGAAGCAACGTGCGCTCTCTGCTGATTGGTCAGAAGTTTGTCCGTTTATTATTTACACGTGTTGTAGCCTATAGTGGCGTCACTTTGGTGGTCCCATAAAGGACGAGACGCAGAGCCGATTAAACCAGTAAATGGGGAAAACTTCTACAAGAGCAGAGCATAGAACATCACCTAGAAGACACTTCAGCACAAGGTAGCAGAATTAACATTTTAAAATATATTTTTTATCAAAAAAGCAATACAGCATTTCGAATCGCTTTTTTGAGCAAACAGCCATGGTTTCTATGTGTTTGGAGTTTCTGGGCATGGGGCTCTGTATGGCGGGGTCCTTCCTGGCGATGGTCGCCTGCGGTTTGCCGATGTGGAAGGTTACAGCTTTCATCGACTCCAACATAGTGATAGCACAGACCATTTGGGACGGACTGTGGATGTCGTGCGTGGTGCAGAGCACGGGGCAGATGCAGTGCAAAGTGCACGATTCCGTGCTCGCTCTCACCAAGGACCTGCAGACTGCACGCGCCCTAACCGTGGTCTCCGCCGTGCTCGGGGTCGCGGCTCTGACGGTGACCATCGCCGGTGCACAGTGCACCAACTGCCTCAAAGACGAATCCGTGAAATCGAAAGTTGTCAGAGCCGGAGGCGTCCTCTATATCATCTGTGGACTTTTCGTGCTCATCCCTCTGTGCTGGACGGCCAACATCATCATCTCGGACTTCTACAACCCCCAGATCCCCTCTTCGCAGAAGAGAGAGATGGGGGCCGCCATCTACATTGGCTGGGCGGCCACAGCCTTACTGCTTCTCGGTGGGACCCTGCTGTGCTTTTCCTGTCCCCACGGAGTGACGAAGGGCTATTCCATCAAATATGCGCCTACTAAGAGTATTACGGTTAACGGCGACTTTGACAAGAAGAATTATGTATAGAATATTGACGACCATGGGACAATTGTTTTGAGCAAAGACAGAATAAACCATTTAGTCTAACTACTAACTTTGAGCTTAATAGCCACTCCGTAGCTCAATCAATTTCATAGCAACAATTTTTGGTAGGCTAATGGACACAATAAGCTACACTGAAAAAATACGAACGCAGCCTAAAGGAATGTTGATGCGATGATTCAATTTTGGACAACATGATCATGAAGTTGGTGCCATTTCTTAAGTCAAAAGATGTACTAATGTCATCTGAATAGCGATGTATTAAACAGGGATTCTGCAGACTTATTTTCACTAGTGTGTATGAAACTGGTGAGGCTCTAGCGACGGCTATAGACCAATATGCACTCATTTTATGATCAAAGGAGATATTTTGCATTTGAATATAGGCCCTATGTAGGCCTATTGTATTATGTTTTGTTTGCATTTAATTTTATATGTTTTTTTAAATAATAAAAACAAAACAACAAATCGCATAATTGTCTATTGCGTTCATATGCTACCTGTTGAGTAGGCCATGACATTTGAGAACCGGTTAATTTTGACAGGAGATAGACATATTGGAGATAGAAGAACAAATATAGAATACAGAAAAAAAAGAAAATGGCATGATTTAATCTGTGAATATTTACTTTTTAAAGTCATATTGGACCACACTAAACATTGCCAGCCAAACATTATCAAAGTGAAATTAGGTATACATATCTTAAATATTTGTGATTAATAACCACAAGACAACTAGCTTGCCTGTGCCAATTGTTTATAGAAGGGCGGGCCCCAGGCAGGACAGGAAGGAAAACTATTAACAGAATGAATTATCACATCAAAACAATCAATCCTGTAAGCTCATGGTTAAATTCAAGGCAAACTTCTTGGATGTGACCATGAGGGCAGACTACTGACCTAGATCTTAGCCTGCCCGTCCTGTGGGAAGAGCAGAGGAAGGGAAACAGACGATATAATTACAAATATAATATGGCTAGTTACATCTTAAGAAAATGACTTTCGATAAATTAAGAAATAAACCCATTTAGGCACCATTTCCACAGAAAGATGGTTCCTTTAAGATGTTGCATCATTTTCTCTGGATATTTATTATAATTTTTCCATCATAAATTATATTTTGAATATGTACAGTGTGTTAAAAGTTAACAGTCCATTGAGGCACAACAAAGAGCTGAGAAAAGCCACCACATCAAAGAAAATGCATTTCAGTTATCGATTTAAGCACTTATTACAATTATTACCCACCCATTCAATTAATGAGACATTTGGCAGATTTGACATTTTTACAGCATTGAACCAACCAGTATGAAACAAAACCCAATAGTTCATGTTATAATCTAGAAAACCAAAAAACTGCATTCAATAGATTATAAATTCACAATCCCTTTAACACATTCTATGACACTTGTGTACATTGCAAACAGGTGCATCTAGTAACATCAATGTAGGGCTTTGCTCTTAGATGTATAGCACTGCCCTCCAGTGGCAAGAGGCTGGAACAACGTCTTCCGATGCAGATGCCAGAAATAATGTTTCTAGCTGTAATGATAGATGTGATGGTTCCTTGAATATCAGGACTGGATTTGGGGTATGATCTCGGCTGTGCTCGGAGGCAGTGAAACAGAAACGTTAAGGCCTTTGTAGATAAATATCTTGCGTTGTTTGAAGAGTCTGTTGAATCAAGAGAATCAACAAATAGCCCTGATAGTCCTTTTGATGACAGAATTAAAAAAGGTGGCCCCAAACACCTATCCAATGCTAGATCACTCCAACTTCATTGTCTTTATGGCAACAAATACATTTTCCAGTTAGGCAATCTGATGCTGGGTATTTATTAGGGCAACATAAAACTGAAGAAAAGAAAGAAAGTACTATTGTTGGTATTCCTTCAGTACTTGGCCAGCTATGACAAGTCTCTGGATCTCACTAGTGCCCTCGTAGATCTCTGTGATGCGTGCATCACGGTAGTGCCTCTCAGCTGGCATGTCCGTCACATAACCCATTCCCCCTAAAACTTGGATCGACTTATGGTTCCGTGTAAAATAAAAAAAGGAAATAAATATTTCATTTAATTGTTTAAAGTTCAAATATCTACAGTGTAGGACAATATTTAATAATATACAATACAATATATAGTGAAAAATAATTGGTGTGTCGTACCTGATGGGAGCAAAATGTGGCAGCTTCAGATGCTGCTAGCTTTGCCATGGCTGCTTCCTGCATGGAAGGAAGAGGAATGCACACACTTCATATTGGTTTTTAGAGTAGGGAAATTGATTTGGATTTTGGGTGAAGGTTAAATTGAGATTCTTCATTTACAAAAAGTTGGTACAAATATTAGCATAAATCAGTATTTCTCACTTTTGAAAAAAAAAGAAAAAAAAAAAGAAATCAGTCTTTAAAGGCAACATGAACACTAAGACTGAAATGACTTGGTAAAAAGCAAGAGATAGAGATATCATCTCTACCAAAACGTTTTGGAACTACATTTTGGGTTAACCATTTCTCTAAGAGTTAAGGAGGATTCTTCCATAATACAAATTTTGACTTTGTACCTTAGTGAAGGGTTTATTGGCGTCACGTAGAAGTGCAGCTTTCCAGGTGAGTAGACGAGCGCTCTCAACTGCCACAGCCATATCCGCCAGTTTGAACTACACAACACAAGATGGAAATGCACAGCAAGTACAATAACAACAGATTCAATTAGGCATACAGATGACAGTAGTTCAAGTTTACACGGCTGTTCTCAAACATACCTGTATGGCCTGTATCTTGCCAATCGGGGCTCCGAATGCTGTGCGTTTGTGTGCATAGTCTGCAGCACAATCCAAGGCGGCCTGAGCAATTCCGAGAGCCTGTGATGCTATGCCTATACGTCCACTGTCCAGGGTTTGCTGCATGAGTCAGACCAAAATTACATTCAACGAAAGAATTGCACTTATAATGACCAGGCGACTGTCCAAAGGCTACATTTGTCATTGAACATCCCAACTCACGGCATGTATCCCTTTAGTTTAGCTCAGCTTCTGTGCACAGTAGGCTATGCGTTTTACATGAATCTAAATGTCACGACATTTGCCTGGAAGGGATTCTCAGCATGTAATTTATGCTTTGAACTGCTGTTGCACTCAAAGCAGTTAGTTTTGCATTTTCACTGACGGAGGAATGTTAATGTTAAATTTAAATCCCACTATAGCAGTTATTGGGCATATAGCCCAATTGTGTTGCACTGTGTGCATGCAAATGAGCTAAAGAAGAGTACCATGGCTATTTTGAATCCTGCACCACGGGGGCCCAGCATGTTGCCGAGGGGAATTCTGCAGTCCTCCATGATGATATTGGAAGTGGATGAGGCTCGGATGCCCAGTTTGTCCTCCTTCTTCCCCAAGGAAAGCCCAGGATGTGGCATGGGGACCAGGAACGCACTTATACCCTACAAATACGCAAGACACAATGACAGACATAGATACATAATAGAAATAAGCTGTACTCAAACTCAGCCACATAAAAACAATGGTATCAGATTCATACTTAGGTAGTTTTATCCTACACACTGAAGCTACAGGCCCAAATGTGGAAACACCCAAATCACAATACCGCTCAATAAAATAATTGTAATAATTTACATCTCCACGTAATGTATTGGAAATCCTCTGTGTCATACCTTGTGTTTGAGTTTTTTGTCCGTGGTGGCAAACACCACGGTAGCAGAAGCATCCCAGCTGTTGGTGATCCAGGCTTTGGTGCCGTTCAGCAGCCACTCATCTCCCTCCTGACGGGCCAGCGTGGAGGCTGCACCCGCGTCGCTGCCATTCCCTAGGGTCAAAAGTGGAAACCCGGCTTCAATATATTGGACGCAAAGAGAAACAGGAGCTGATTTATGTTATCAATGCTAGACTCATCAGAGTTTACAAAGCAATCAAAAACACAATTGCGTATATGGCGTGGTGTGTGCATGTTTATGTGTGTGTGTGTGTGCGCGCGCGCGTGCACTCACCTGGCTCACTGAGTGAAAAGCAGCCCACCTTCTCTCCAGTGGTAAAAGGGGTGATCCATTCTTTCTTTTGTTCCTCTGTGCCAAACTTCAGTATTGGTCCGATGTAGAGAGACTAAACAAAGAATCAAGAGACCAATTTTAAAAAAGAAAAGGCACCATTCCACATATAGCAACCAACCATAATAGTAACCTTCATGCAAAAAATCATAATGACCCCAGCAAAGTACATACATTGTTAACAGAGACCACCACTCCGGTACTGGCACAGCCTCGACTTATTTCCTCCATAGCCAGACTGTATGCCAGATAGTCCATACCAGCTCCACCAAACTCTTCTGGTACCTCTATAGCCATCACACCCATGGCACCCAACTCCTGAATCTGGACACAGAACATATAGACGGGATCAGAACAGGTGCCTTACAAGGGCTTGGAAGGTCTAACAGGGTCCCCAAGATATTAGCTTAGTGTTTGGATTTGGGAATTCTTTGGGACCCTCCCAAACCCCAAATGCATGTATGCCAAGTGTAGATTATATGGAGGTTTTTACTGATTTAAATGTATTATATTAAAGTCCTTGGGTGATATCTTATAACATGTCACACTGGTGACAGGACCGATAAATTACACGGGATATAATAAATGTTCTTAGCCAAGCTAGTGAAAATGATTACTTACATCATTCCCTTCCTGTATACTGTATGTGTACGTGTCTCTCTGTATGTACCTGTTTTGCAGGAAATGAATGTTCCTTGTCTAGTTTAGAAGCAATGGGTGCCAGTTCCCTGTCCGCATAATCTCTGCAGGTCTGTCTCATGATCTGATGCATTTCAGGTAGCTCTGCTATCTGAGATAAACACCGACAGCCGCTAAAACAAAGGCCAACAGCTGCGGGAGAGAATGAAAAGAAAAAAATAACTATATTTAAACTGTATTTGGGCCAGAGGAAGTAGTAAATATAGTAAAGACTGCAAACAAAACAAAATGTCAATATGCTGTTAGATATGGCACTAGCCAAGCTGTATCTGGGTGAAAGGTCACTCCTCCATCCTAGCAGTCTACGAGCTAAATAATAGGGAAAGGCTCTTGGAAACACCTGCAATACAGCTGCTTAATGGTGTCAAGTCTGAAACTATTGCTGTTCTTGACAAAAATATAGAAATAGAGTTATTTATTCCATCAGTGGGGTACCAGTCAACATACAACTAAAGTCCTTATTTGACCCTAATGTTCATATTTATCCTCTGAACTGAACACCTTTTGATTCGTGATTTTATTTAAAGCCATACCAATTAAAAATCCGTTGAATATAATGCAAAATATTGAATGTTACGAGTGAATAAGCTAACATTAGCGTTACATACCAATCGGGCTAGTTAGCTAAGCTAAAATTAACTAGAGCGTTCTCTTTACACTATTTCAGGTTCACAGTTAATAGACCGTGTTCGACTCAGGACAAGGGCATTATTTACCATCAGGGTGGCAATATCAATGTATTGTTTTAAATGACACTGACCTTTTCTTGCTTTAAAAATTGCAGCCATTGTTGCTTATCCTTGAACTGCTTGTGTAACGACCAGCACTGTACATTAAAAGCAGAGTGTGTCAGTGTGGTGGGTGGGTGCAACTCAGGACCTAGCGCGTCAAATGACTCTGTACTGTAGGTGGAGTCAAGGCTTTCCTTAATCAGTTTGTTAAATTAAAATGAAGTTTTACGGCTCAGGATTATTTATTTATTTGTTAGATAATCTAAAGGGAAGGGTGGCAGAACAGTATAGAAATATGTTGAAATATATAAAATATGATAACAGGAAGAGAACAGGTTTGAAGAACATTTCGGTTATGGGTTGTGTGGATGTGTAGGTGTTAGGCCTTAAATAAAGGTAGTCCAGACAGGGAGGTCATTTTTCAAAACACGTTTATTTTTGGCACCATAAAAAGTCTGTCCGGTAAAATGTTTTCATTCTTTCTTTTGGGGTGGAGGGACGAGAGAAATTCTCTAAAGAGAAAAGGTGATAGGTTGGGGAAATAAAAAGCGCCGAATGGGCAGTGGAGAGGACTAGCTGCAACTACACCAGACGCCCAGAAGATGTCGCTCAC
The DNA here is from genome assembly GCA_025447815.1 of Percopsis transmontana. Classification (NCBI taxonomy): domain Eukaryota; kingdom Metazoa; phylum Chordata; class Actinopteri; order Percopsiformes; family Percopsidae; genus Percopsis; species Percopsis transmontana. The sequence goes on from JAOEHI010000004.1 coordinate 253,509, forward strand.
TTGCTGGGGGAGGTGAAGGTGAAGCATCCTCTCTGGTGGAACTGCATATCCCTGATGCGACGCATGGACTGGATCTGGGGCTGGTAGGCGCAGAACTCGTTGTAGTGCCTATACTCGCCACACTCAAACAGGTACTGGTAGCCTCTGTATCCAGGGTACTGATAGCCCACCCAACTGAGAGAGAAAGGTAAACTGAATTAAGTGTTCTGCAAATTGAGGGGGTTTGCAGTGTGCAATCTGTGTTTTGACCTGTCCACCCATATGGGTGTAATGGTTGAGACCTAAACATTGGAATATAGGCCTACAATCACCAACAAACACCCATGTGACATGCATGTGTACTTACGCTCCTCCTGGCACCCTCACGCTGCCCACTCTGTCACAGAAGCCATGCGCCCAGAGAGTGGGCACGTCATCCTCCTGGATCTCCATCTTGTTCCCCTTGAAGTCAGAGAACTCATACAGGCAGATCTTGTGCTCCATGTTGTCCTGTGGAGGGGAGAGGAGCAACATAGAAGGGTTGAAGGTGCATGCCTCCATTGTGTTATGCAGACCCCAGAACCATACATTTCCTAACTATAAGGGGAGGGGTAGAGATGAATGCAATTTAGTTTGAAAAAGCAAAACAACATTTTTGTTTTAACCCTGGTTTCAACCACAAGGTTAATTATTGAAATAAACTGAGCCATCCTTACACCCACTGGGTTTTTTGTCAGTTATTCTACTGGTGAGGTTGGCGTGTTTAAATAAAAGACACAATATAGACAAAAGCATAAAAAACACGTGAGGTTATAAAAGATATAAGAGATATATAGTGGGCCTAAGAAATGGCTTTCAGAAGAGAGCAATAACAGATTCACCCAGAATTATATTAAATGAGTAACAAATGAGAAACAAATGTATCTATGCATGAATATGAATATATATATGTTTGTATATAATGCATATACATATTTTTTCCATAATGTCCGCATTTATACTATACAGAGGAGGTGATTTGTGATGCTACCATGCGGATGGGCCTGAGGGACATGAGACAGTCGCTGCGGTAGGAGTTGCTCCAGCTGTCCCAGCGAGGATACTCTCCCTTCTCCAGGATGAACATCTCCCCACGGAAGTTGGTCTGCTCCCAGGCAACGAAGCTGGAGAGGGGGGGGGGCGCCGGGGGTAGGGGGGGCACAGGTGGGGAGAGGGGGGGAGAGAGAGATTAGAGCACAGAGGCTGGTGACGTCAAGCCTCCTGTGTGTGTGTGTGTGTGTGTGTGTGTGTGTGAGTGTGTGTGTCCACTTACGGGCCACACTCCACAATGATACTGCGCACTCTGTCCATGCCGCGGTCACACACGTTCATACACTCATTCTGGACCTCCATCATCCTACCCTGGAAGTTCTCCTGGTCGAACAGCATGATCTGCAAACACAGTATTGTAGTAATATATAGCCTATAGCCTGTAATAGCACCACAATCTCACCAATGTCTTTACTTTCAAGTGAAAGAAAGAAAGAAAGAAAGTATATATTTAAATAGATAAATAGATTCATAAAGTAATAAATAAACAAACATGGGAGAATACATGTTCAATCTTGATCGCTTTCAAGTTAAAGAAAGAAAGAAAGAAAAACAAAACATTGAAAAATAAATGTTAAATCTTGAATCAATCAATACACATCCCTTTCTCAACGGGATCACTTTCTCTATAATACAATACTTAAATACTACTTTTGTTCAATTTAAAAGACCAAAGAGGTTATTTATGTGGCTTTGGCAAAAACACACCTCGGTGTGTGGACATGAATTATAGATGAATGTGTTTACTCACTCTGTAAGATCCCATGCCAGGGTCTCCAGTCTTAGGAGCCTTACTGGTGGCAGCAGGGGCGGGGGCTCCCTTGTCCTTGGCATCAGTGCCTTGGCTGGAGGTGGACTTGGCTGTCTGGGACATGGTGAGGGGCTTCAGGAGAGTCTAAGAGGCGAGCAGAGGGGAATTGCATTAAAGAGGGCTGCAGGTGGAAAGATGTGAAAACTAGAAATGGATGGCGTATAAAAGGACAAGTAGGTGTGTATGTTTAGTTTTTTTCTCGTTTTGTTTTGTTACACAGCCCAGAAGCCGGTTGCTTCTGGTGGTTGTTTATTCAGGTCCTGGGGCCTGGACTTGTGTATGGGCTTCCCCTAGCCTAAAAGGGATGTTCCTGGTCGTGGTGGGCCCTGGCTGTTAATGTGACATGTTCCCTGTACTACAATGGATGGTCTGTCGTGTGTCTGGTGTCTGTGTGTCCTTACCTGCGTTAGTACAGCTTGTCGTGCCGTGTGAGGGAGGCTGGCTCGTGCTGGTCCCCTCAAAGTGTGCCCAAGCTTTTATACTCTGGCAAAGGCCAAGCGTACGGGCTCACAGCACAATAGAAAGGCTCTCGTCATCACAGTTGGCCTGTGCCAAAGCCACTGGGTCACTGCATTGCCTAGAAACCCCACTGGCCCCACGGGCCTGCCTGTAAGCAGTTTAGTGTTAAAGGAAAAGCCTGACACAAGCACTTTCCCCTGTATTTGTGTGCCAGTGCTAGCTATAGTTGCATATTGGATTGTAGAGGAATACAAGGAAGAGATAGCATGAGTTAAAACTCATGCCTTTTACTGTGGACCATACTGTTTAGGGCAAGCATCCGAGTTGGCGATCTAAATAACTACCACACATTTCATTTGTCCTTCTTCATTACATAATAGAATAAAATTGACTACCACATCATAGCAAGCAAATACCAAAGTACTGTAAATAAATGTTACTGTATTTTACTATTTGACTAACTAAAAGGCTTGAAAACATTATTCATCATAATCTGTTTACTTTAAGATGAGGTAAATTATATACTTGATGTTGAGAACAAACAGTCCCCAAAAACCCCCACAATTCAGGCTTATGGATAGTTTACAATTATTTTCAGTTCAGATGCAGAATGAATGTGTTGAACAAAGATTATGTTTGAACTAAATATTTTCAATGTAATCTATTTCGTCTTTTTTCTGAATAATATAAAACTAAATAACATAAATAGTTATAGAAGAAAGAAATTACTGTTTAAATGAGAGTGCCATGAGTATAAAATCAGTTGGTTAATTCATTCTATAATTGAAATTCATAAGTAGTGCAGTACATGGAAATACAACACAGCATGTAGAAAAATACCGGCTCATGAAAGCATCATAAAATTAATAATTTAAAATTGTACAACCTTCACACAAATACGCAAACTTAATGCACCAATAATAAAACTTAGTAATAAAGCTTTTGAATATATGACAGTATTATAAACCATAGTAGATTATTGTTTTAGAACATTTTTTCCTCACCTTCTTAATCCAATCCACATTAGAACCTTTAAAATCCAATTTATTCTTCAATGTAATATTGTAGTCCCTCTGGAAATCCTTTATTTATCTTTCTCATATGAAGGGATATGCCTAATAGACTATTTATAGCTATAAGCACAACCCTCACTCATCCTCAACCTAACTAGCAATATCATAAAGGTGTTATGAGTTCATAGTGTGAGCTTCCCTGGCACAAAACACATGATATCTGAGAGGGTATGGAACAGTCTGGCACAGATTGAACGATAAGAACAGATTGATAGTGACTGTAGAGGTACGAGGAATAAGTATTAAATATTGTTTCCTCCTCCGCACTTCTTCAGTTCCTCTCAGTGGTCTTATGTGTTCTTATGTCTTCTGTGCCCTTTGATACTGTGGTGTCTGCACTTCTGACCCTCTATAGATTAGGCATGCTTTTGTTGGGGGTTGGACGAAAGGCCCCTCCCTGCTGCTGACCTGGGGCTTTTAGCATGGCCCCTTGCCAGGGGAGGCTTTAAAAGGGTGGGGGCCCGTGCGTCCCCTCACTCTCACACCAGGACAAGCCAAGGGCATCAAAGCAAGGTGAGTCCCCGTCCCTCTATTGCCCACCCAGCCAGCCAGGGCAGCACAGCCAGGGTAGCAGATCCCCATACTCTCACACACTTCCCAGCCCCATAACGCATGAACCGTCCACAGGCTCCGCTGCAGTCGATGAGTTGAATAGTAGCAGGGAACAAAGAAAATAGATAAAGAGATAGCAGCTGAAGGAAAAAAACAAAGTACGCTAGCTGAAGGCTTCTTTGACTTGTCTTTATTTGTGTTCATGAGCTATGAATAGCTGCCGATGCATTATGGATTCAGATTCTACTATGCAGGCCTTCTATAGCAAATGCTTTTAAACTTTTCCTCAACATCATTGTTGCTGTAGGCTGTTCAAACTCCGTGGAAAGTCAGTCTATGATGAATAGTTCATTAGAACAGGTCTGCTTAATGGCCTGCACAGTGTTACTAGACTCCTTCCCCCCTGCATGTTTCAATGAATTTGTTTGAGAGGGGTGTTTAGATAAACTCTGCCATGCATATATTTCAGAAATATTCATTATAATGTAGATAATATCTAATGTATCTAAAGTATTTAACACAATGTTTATCTTTATGTTCCAGACAAGATGACTCACCATTGCACCAAGTTCTCTGGCCACTGGAAGGTGAGTTTTGGGATATAAAAGCAGATTATTTCCTGCATCCACTTTAATGTTTACATTAGATTTAACCAGCCTCCTTTGGTAAAAATGCCCTCACATACTTCACTTGGGAGGAGGATTCGAGACGGAGCCAAGGTGTGTAGTGCAAAACATCACTGTTTGTGTTTATTTCCGTTAGATCATTGTCTACGATGAGGAGTGCTTCCAGGGCCGTCGCCACGAGTTCACTGCAGAGTGCTGCAATGTCATGGAGTTCGGTTTCGAGTCCGTGCGCTCGCTGAGGGTGGAGAGTGGAGCGTGAGTTAACACAGAAGCAGAGAGATTTTACATTTTACATCCAACAACTTCAAGGAGGAGCTGACTCAGTCTCACTGTTGCTATCAAAACAGACAGAGGCTACATTGTAAACACAGGTTAACTTCTCTTCACATTAGTTAGTTGTATTCATGAAATTTGGAGAAATACAGTCTGTACACACTGGTGGATTCCTCTGTTGTGTGCCAAATTCAAACAGTTAAAAGTTTCAAGACAAGGCAAGCAGGGCAGGAATATACAGTAGGTAAAGATGTTGTAGATGTAGATGTTGAGAAAATGGCGCTGACTTCAAGTTTCTACTCTGGTGCCTTGTTTGTTCTAGTTGGGTGGGTTATGAGCATGCCTCCTACCAAGGACAGCAGTTTGTTCTGGAGAGAGGAGAGTACCCTCAATGTGATGCTTTCGGTGGAAGTAACGCCTATCATATTGAGAGAATGACCTCCTTCAGACCCATTGCCTGTGCTGTAAGTAATGCTTCTTTTTTTATACTCTTTTAAAAAAAACTCTTTTAATACTTCCTAAAATTGTTGTATTAACCCGAGAGCTGTTGACTGTAAGATAACCCGTCCTGTATTTGATACAGTAGTTAAATATCCTGTGTTGTTTTTTTGTTTTTTTGTTTTACACCAGAACCACAGAGAATGTCGTATGAGTATCTATGAGCGTGAGAACTTCCTGGGCCGCAAGGGTGAGCTTAGCGATGATTACCCCTCCCTGCAGGCCATGGGTTGGTGCAACAATGAAGTCGGCTCTTTCAGAGTCCAGTCTGGAGCGTAAGTGTCCACATAGATTTTTAATGCCTCATTTTATTTTCCACTTATTTTGTTTTCCATTCTCCATATTCTCCACTGTTCCTGAAGTTTCCCTATAGGATTAATAAAGTGTTATATTCTCTTCTAAATCGATTCTTATGCTTTTAAAGCTCTTTCTAACTATACTTCCGCCTCTCTAATGTCACAACAGATTTGTGTGCTACCAGTACCCTGGTTACCGTGGATACCAGTATATTATGGAGTGTGATCGTCACTGCGGAGAGTACAAACACTTCAGAGAGTTTGGCTCCCACTGCCAGACCCCTCAGATCCAGTCCATCCGCCGTATTCAGCAGTAACCACTTATTCCACTCAACCCTTCTCCCATGTCACCCCCCACCCTTGAAACCTGCTGCTTTCCAGTGCTGAATAAACTGTCTTTCTTAATCCTTACTGGTTTCCATGCATGTATGTGCTTTACTGACCATTTCATCCAAATGGAAGACCATTGTAACAAGCAAAGAACTTGCAACATGGGTTAAGTTGCTTGGATCTATTTCCCCTTCTGATCAACAAAATAGTTTTGTGTCTCTATTACCAAGGGTCTGCTTTAATTGCAATCATATAACGTATACATATATAATATATATATATAAAACATTGTGGGAGTAGCCTTTTTACAATAACAATTATTATTTCCTTAATTAAGATTATTTCTATCCTTAACAACAGTACAACATTTGAATAGTTTGTTACAAGTTTAAGAGACACATTATTTTATTCTATTATTTTTACACACGCTAGCCAGGAGGTGGCAACACTTTTCCACAAGAGGTAGGTCTACGTACAGTTAGCTCATGAGCGGTTTTCTCTCAGTTAATTTATAATGGCTATCTGGCTGATACTTATACACTGCTTCTTTTATAATCAGGGACACACTGTGTAATTAACATAGAATGAGCAAGACAGTATTTGAAGTCAGTCATCTACTTTTTGACAATGATGGTCCTAAATATATCTTACATTTCCAATTGTATGTCCAAATCCGGTAGCCTTACAGGCCGGATCTTGACTTTTGCAAATATTCGTGATTCTCTAAAAATATAAAATAGGTTAATGATAAAGATGTTTAGACAAAAGACTCACACTCGCCTATATGTCCATTGTCCACACTGTTCTGTCTCTATCAGAGCTTGCAAAACTGCATTTGTTTATTCAGAAAAGATAGCTGGAGGAATGCCTGTGCAACACTAGGCAAAGTACGTTTTATTTAAATGTCGTATGGGAGGTCAAATAAAAAATAAACTCCTTGACTAAATTATACTAATGATATAATAACTAGATATCAATATATTCATATTGGGGGAATACTTTAAACACGACAGCAGGGAACACGCCATTGCGTTCCGCTCCAGACAGGCGGCCAATATCCAGCTCCATGTTTTACAAGCAACTTCGCCGCAGTGGGAGGAAGTTGAACCACAAAGCAAGCAGTGCAACATTGTAAGCGAAAATGCTCTTAAAACTATCGAAGGGATTTTAAAAGTGTGTCTGCCACATTGGAATAGAAAAACTTTAATCGGACTGGACACAATCGATGGACAGAAGGGAGTTTGGCTGCGCAACTGGACAGGGCTCATAAGCCTAGAAGCCTGGTGGAGTTGATCGAAGCATGCAGAGAAGCTCGCGCTGCTTGGATCTCATTTTATTCGGAGCATCGACGCTGATTTGAAATAATAAGTGTCGTGTTGAGTATTGGCATTTACCCTAGTACGTTGCTCTCCAGCCAGTGGTCTACCTACTGCCATAGACCACGGCGTGAAAGAAAAGTTATCTGTTAACAAGCTAGCCAATTTTCATCTCCGTTCGTTCCCCCCCACCCTCCATCATCACGCGTCAGCGCCACCATCCTGGTCCCGCACTCAGTAGATTTTTGCTGGCTCTACGAGCGAGAAAGGTCCCCCAACGCCCGGGGTAACGAAGCAGCTATGGATTATTTTCTGCGGTTTCCGCGATCTTTTTGAGTGTTTTGGGATTTCCTCAAACGATTTCCTGGAAGACCTGGAATATAGCCCCCAGTTCGTGTAGCCAGTTCACTTGCTGCTATTAGCTTAACGTTAACGTTATTAGGCAAATCGCTGCCTGAAGCCGAGCCAACATTGGTCTACGCTGCCTGGACAGCCAACAACGCGAGTTGCCACAAACACCAAGTACCCTTTGCTGCTGCTTTTAAGTTACATACTACCGAATGATATTATTGCATTGGTCGATCTTTTGGAAGCTGGTTCTTTAGTTGGCTAACTAGCTAGCCACTGAATTTTGCTAGCTAGCGTGGTAGCTAGCTACCAGGTTGACTGAATATAATTGTTTTTGCTGGATGAACAACTCCCGATTACAGAGGGTTGTATGTGGCTTGTAATTCTCTGATTGCCCTTCTTCTTGGGCTGGACATTGTGCTAAGCCTCTTGGCTAAACTGCATCGTTCAGGCGACATTTTTGTGATTGATGAACCGATAAGGAACCTAACACAGGAAGCCAGCGACGACGGCAACATAAACAACAGCAGTGTGGATTTTATGGAATGCAAATCACTAATCTTGTTTCCATTTAAATCTGGGTTCTCACTCTATAATTTTATTTCTACCGACGTTACACACGTGTCCTAATTTTGTTATAACAGGGATTTCCTCCTTTTGCAAATATTATTGGATAGTTATACTGTGTAGTTGTTGACTGTCATTCCATTAGAAAGACAGGTTTTTTATTTAGCGCTCATATAATTTACGCAGATTATTCCAAACTATTTTGCATTTTAGACGGATGTTTTGACATACGTTATTTTACCACCAGCACCACTACAATCATTATAGGTTGACAGTGGTTCTCCGAAGATTCAACATTTTGTGTATTTACCTTGCTGTACGAGACGTTATCACGTTTCTACAAAGCAGAGTACGAGGCAGCATCGACCTGAAAACAAGATTGCGCAAACCCATATTTTCTGTATCTGCAATTCTGCTATCATTCTTATGATACTCGTCCACGATACCCGCATTCTTTTTGCACTAAATTGGATTATATTGACGGTGATCCAGCAGCCAATGAGAAACATTTTAACAAGTAAGACGTGCCACCAAATGTCTGCCCCTCTGAATTTCCTTTTTCTGTTACAATGACTGTTTTAGATTTAGTGTGGTAAATACTGAGGTCTGGAAAAAAAACATTGCATTCGATGGTTGCCCTTGCCATCTGCTCAGCTGCCTCTGTCATGTACATTGGCCCTTGATGTCGGTCATATCTGGTGGACATTGGTTTTATATTCCCTGAAACATTCCCAGTCAGATTTTGTATCGGTTTGGTTGTCCCCGGGTTGAAGATGGCGGACCTCGAAGCAGTACTCGCCGATGTCAGTTATTTGATGGCGATGGAGAAGAGCAAATCTACTCCAGCGGCCCGAGCGAGTAAGAAAATCATCCTTCCCGAGCCCAGGTAAACAGATTTACAAAAAAGATTCATGTTGAGTAGTGGTCAATCTATGTTGGTCTTCCTGTCAATGTGATTAAATATTTTTCTTAGCCCTATACCATTTAGGGCATTCATCATCTTAAGCCTGTGATATGATGCCATTACTAAGTAAACGATGATTGTAACATTTCTTAATTGAGATATTTTCAAACATGAAACCACTCAATGGCTTTATAATTACATTATCACCCAACGATGGCTTTGATGGATCTTGACATTAAAAATGCTGTAAATGTAATGCTCATCCTTAAAGAAAAACTAGGTATTTGTGAGCCTTTCATACACAACTGCCTGACTTCATTAAAGCCACATGCTTCTCTTCAGATAGCATGCAATAATGCATTCATATTCAAAATGATCTGTCCACTGGCCAGTAGTTGTTCACTACTTGACTAACTGACTTGTAAGGATGTCTGTTTTTTTCCTATGATACTCATTCATTGACTGATGCTGTACTTCTTATCTGTTGATATACACGTTATTTTATGGTGTTATTTATTATAGTCCTTATGAAACTAGCCATAGTCCAGTTTGTTGTGTGACCGGTTAAAATACCCCATTTAATTTTCTTTTAGGCAACACATTTACCTAACCTATGTACACAGTCTCTGATACCTTTACCCTACTTGTTTGTCAATTCTCTGTTGGTTTAAATTAGCTTTAAATCCAGTTTTGATACGTTTTCCGCTGACTAAGTTTAAAGGTGAAATTAAACTAAGAATATAGTTTGATTAGTTATGATTTACACTAGGTTTGTATATTTCTTCAATGTTTTTATTTATGATCTTTCTGATTTTAACCAGCAATGATAAGCAAATAATATTAGGTTCTCTCTCAAATCTAACTTGCATCTAGATTTCTTTCTCTATATAGTTCAATGATACTGGATTTCACACAACTGCAATCCTTTGCTATTCTAAATTCTCCTTTTTTTTTTGTTTTAAAGGGCCTGCATGTCTAGGTGTAATACACAGATTTTGCATAACATAGGATGTCACCATTGACCAATAAGTACATTTGACATCCATCCAAGTCACAGTGTCACCATAGCAAATGTAGCCTAACAGGGTTAATTTGGGACACATTTTATAACTTCTCTCACAAGACATTTGATAACATCTTGCTAAACCTTTTAATGTCCCAATTTAGTGTTGGAAAATAGCCTGAAAAGATGGTATGACTAATAATACTAGGCATTTATGGAAATCAGACACTGTAGTTTGACAGTTTCTGTTACCAATGTCCAATGAAATGTTCAAAACAGTGAAACACCAGGCACTGTAGAGTTTAAGCGATGCTGAACTTAAAAAAAAAAAGTTTATAAACCCTCAACTCATAGCTGTAGCTTCCTTAGCGCAATATTAAGTACTTCCACGAGTGCCATGAATGAACCCCTCATTCACGGTAGGTGCACGACCGGCAACTCGCAACAACTCGTCCATTAGCAAATGAGTAAATACATATACACAGACACTGGAGACGGGGTCTGTCTCTGACCATCATTAGATTTATTCAGCCAATGATAAACAAAGCCAGTTCTCAACAACTGTTTCAAATATGTGAACACAGTGGCAATTGGAAAGCATGTGATTTAACTAGCGTGGCTAAGTCATTGGTACTAAAGTGGCATTATAGCTTGTGCTTTTCACCATTCCTGATCGTTGGTATAGCATCCTTGCTTAGCAACAGCCTTTCTTTTTTTTTTTATATCAGATTTCCACTAAGAGTACCAGGTCCTGGCAAACATCTAGTCAGAGCAGGATTTTTTTAATTTTATTTTTAATTTAGGTTGAGTCGCAGCAATTGATGAAATAGCACATGACAAGTCCATATTTCTTCAGTTTGCCAAATGTTGGACAGGCAAGCGATAAAGCTGACCTGCCAAAGCCAGACTTTTGTTTAACCGATCACTACTAACTAGCATGCTGCCCTGTCATGGCTGGAAGGTATTTTTAGGTTTTAATGTCGTGATATTGCCAGCACCAATTATATGCTGGGTTTAGCAGAGTTTATGAACATTGCAAACATTAACTTAACACTACATACGTGTCACAGGTCAAATATTTGTAATAATGGAAATGCTAAAGGACTTAAAGCCTCTTGTGTTAGAGGAACTGTCAGTCAATTCAGTTAAGGGTTTGGGCTACACAACAGGTAAATCCATAGTTTTCAGTTGCATCTGGTACTACCAGGCGTAATGTAGCATGCTGCTTTATGCGTGTATTTAGAGTTTTGTATTGGTGCTGCTTTCAGCTGCACGCTTATGGGGGGGCAGTTATATGTGGCACTTTGCACATAGCGTGGTGCTGTTACATTCTCAAAGGGCCAAAGCTTTGCCCGCTGGCAGTGAAGTGAGATTTTTACAGAAGCACTGGAAGCGGTTGAGATGAGAGGCATGGGGTGAGGGGAAGGGGAAACCCACTGTTATGCAGAAATCTACATAAGAAATGAGACATTGTGACCTACCCAGTTGGAGACATGGAGGTGAAATAAGATGTGTAGTAAGAAAGGAGGATTTCCATGCGTTATTTATGGTGGTACTAGAGTTTCGGTGGTCCCTGGAGAGGAGAGTGGACAGTCTGCATTTCAATAGTGGGTGCTCTGCTCTCTAATTCCACACCCTGTGGGACTATATGTTCAGGGCCCACTCAAATTGCAGCAAATTGCCAAATTGCAGCAAAGTTGTTGAGATTGAGAAGACAGGCCTTCCACACTGTTATTGCCATGCCTGTTTAGCACTGATTGGATTACCTTTGTCCAGTTTGAGGATCACGCTGGCGTCATAGCTTCAGAAACATCTAGATAGGGTTATGGTATGTAAATTCATCTAAAGTAACGTGTAACGCTACCAATTGGCATCCCTTTTGTGGCTTAGATTGGGGATAAACCATATCTACAAGTTAGAAACTGGAAAACAGTATAAGCCTAAACATTTTGGCACAGTAGCAGATTCACTTAAAAAAAAACAACTAAAACAAACATCAGATATTAACACATGGCGATTGTTTGGAACCACAGATAAAGATGTATGAATGCCCCCTTTGAGATTAGGACACACAAATTGTGTAGCTTGGAGGGTTTCCAAACCAGACTTTGCCGACATTGTAATCTGATGAGCCAATAAGCAAAATCTGTATGCTATTTAAACCTGTTTTTATGCCTCTGTCATCATCAGATTATAAGACTCGTCGGAAAGTGCAGTTGCAGTAATTGATTAGCTTGCACTGCTGTGCCACATTCAGGAGTGAAAAGTGACCTAGTAATTTAACTGACTCGTAAGTAATAAGTGTCATAGCAACAGTAAGACACATCTCCTCTTCTCCTTGCTTTTAAGTTGACAAGACTGCAAACATGTATTCTATGTAAACCTGTTGATGTATAGTTAAAGGAGTAGCATTTAAATGCATCAGAAAGTAACATACTAATATGCAGGTGCTGTAGCTGCTCTAAATTACTAGTATTACAACTGAAATGTTGTCTAATCATGATATGAAATGCACCCTGAGCACAATCTATAGAATTCAATCAACAACAACCTAAACCTTCACCATAATGAATATTGCTTGATCACTTGAATATTGAATGTTGCCAAATGGTCATTTGTGGTTCCATGTAACTAATCATGACTGCTAGTGCCTGATCATCGGGGAAGGGGGAAAAAAACAAACAAGAATAGCTTTCCTTTTTAAAAATGTTGCTGAATGGAGCTGCTCTTAGCCTCTAGCCTCATACTACGTATATATAGGCTGCTACCTCCTACTCGCTGTTGTAGATTTGGGTCACAGGCTACTGGATAAGCAGAATAAGTAGAATTTAGTCTTTGCTTGTCCCAGAACTCCTGAAGCAGTTAATGGTTCATTGTTGATGGTAGGGATGGGCATGAAAAAACCCACTAATGGAGTAGCAAATCAGTAGATATGTAGGCAGCAGGAGTCGACTATAAAATATTGTATAAATATTCATTTTCATCGAGGCTGTGCTATTATGATTCTGGTTACTCTTTTAGTCATTTGGGGTGGGCACAATGGTTTTAAAACCGTAGCCAGCTTTCCGCTGGACAGTAAACATGCTTGTTAATGTTTTCCTTTTTATAGGAATTTAGCACATACATGCACGAAGGCTATTATTCATTCTTTGGACAGTTCATATTTGACATTTATAGTTAAAACGTCATTAAGGTTTGTTGGTAGAAACCATGTAATTAAATACTGCCTTGCTGTTGTAGGCTATCTAGTGTGTTGTTGGCGGGTTCATGTTTCTGCAGTTATAAACATGTTGTGGTAAACGATGGCCTGTTTTGTTTATTTGATTTCAATAGTGGCAGCCAGTAACATGACAGAACAGTGGCTTTTATGTGGAGACGTTTGGCACATGTGTGAATAAACTGTGCTCGAATGACGCTTGTGATTATTTATGTCTGTGATGATGTCCGACGTGACTCAACCAGAAAATTATCTTTTTTTTCCACTACTGGAGGGGGAGACAAAATGGTCAACCCTAGTAGAGCTCTGTCTTGCTCAAGGACACATTAGCAGTGTAGATGTTTGCTTGGTGGAGAACCTCCCTAACTACTACACTATTTGGTTTCCCTGTGGAATCGGTTGGTCACCGTGCTGAGTGCTGCGTTGTATTGTTGGGACAACAGCCATCCCACAAACTGTTTTTACTATGATTGCCTCTTCACTATGGCAAAACATAATGTTTTCTGAATCGCTCACTTGCACACAGACAGGCTTAAATTGTGGCAAGATTGTCTGAGAATTTCTTTTTTTTTGGTGGTTTGCTGTAGAGAGGCTATAGTTAGCTGTTAATGATTCAGAGGCACTCACAACTGGGCCTCTAAATGAGGAAGTGTTTACTTCCTTGGTTCTTGTTCCTGTGGTAGAGGCAACAGTTTAGACCTTGCCCCTCCAAGTCTCATTCTTATGAAAGCTGCCTGCACTAGCTTAGATAATCTTTCACCTAACCGCTGCGTGCGGCCAGGTCTTTAGTGTTTAGTAGGGCTCCTCGTCCGTCCAACTTTTGCACCAAGTCACGGTTATTAGGCAGCTCTGCTAAGAAACACTTTTAGTTTACTTACCCCTAATGCAATCGCGCATTCAGTTATAGCCGCTTTGATGCATGATTAAACGTGTAGAGTAAATTATGGTTTTATTTAGCTCGGGTTACAATAGTGGCGTGGTGCAACCACTAGGCAAGGAAGACGAGTTTAGGCCATTTCCTGTTACCGTAACCACATTGTCTACTGATTTGAACACGTCAAACAATGCTGAAAGCATAGCAGCCAAGCAAGGAATACTATTAAAATGCTGGACCAAAAGCTAGCCACAAGGAGTTCGAGGTCAGGGTGGCAACTCGCCTAAGCCTAATTGTACTGAGCCGTGTGTAAGTCAAACTTCAGTGAGTTGTATACGCGTGTCTTTGCCCATGCACAAGTGCACTTGTATGTCTGGAGCCCGGGTGCAGTGTTAATGGCCCTGTGGGGGTCCGGGGGTGATAATTGATTAATTCTCCCTAGTCCTGTGCTCATTAACACCCTCTCCCGGGGTAGCCTGTATCTCCCCATGCTGCCCCTGTTGGCCTCCCATGTGGTTCGCCTCCCCTCCCTGCTCGACGCCTTTGAAAGGATCAGAGGACAGGTGGCAGAGTAAGCCCTAAACCTAGGCTGGGATTACATGGAGGTGGAATGTGGAAGACTGGGCTCTTTTAGGATCTTGTCACCATTGCATCTGACCTAGTGAGTTGATGATGACGACGGTGATGTGTAATGATGTGTCATTTCCCACCCTGTGTTCACAGTATTCGCAGTGTGATGCAGAAGTACCTGGAGGAAAGGGACGAGTTGGCGTTTGACAAAATCTTCAACCAGAAGATTGGTAAGTTACCACTGTTAAATCGCCGCATTCTGTGCGTATTGTTTCATATTTGAAAAAAATGTTTACGTACGTCAAACGATGGATGAAAGGCTGATATAGATTTCTCACGAGTTATTAAGAGAGACCCTATACTTGTAAGAAAGAGAAGCGTGGTAGGGTTAAAATGGCTCTATTATTTCATATCCCCTTCTGACACAGATCTTAAACCTTTGAGAGCATTGTGTTGGGAGTACAGTGTTTTCTTTCGTCTTTCTTCTTTTTAGTAGTGGGCGTGGCCTCTCTATACATGGCAAAGGAGTGCGGACTTGGTACTAGAGAAAACCCACAGGTGTTTATTGTCATGTTACTTAATGACGTGTGCCTGCCAGGCACACATTATCGCATGCAAAAGCGGATTGGTTTATTGTCCTACTTCTCTATGCAGCTCTTGCTATGGCTGTGCGGGTCATTTGTTTACCACCGGCGTTGGTGGCACAGTGGTTCGGTGTAGGTGTCTTTGAGTTTCCTTCTTCCTCGTGGGCTGCTAGTCCCCAGCAGTGCTTCTGCTGTTGCTCCTCTGAGCAGACACAGCCACGCAGTGAGCCAGTAGTCTTGGTGCACCAGGGGACCACAGTAGCCCCGCAGGCTTCTACTAGGTTTACTTACTGATCTAGGTCTCAGCCCCCTATGAGAGTAGACTGCGGTAATTCTCCCTGCCCCCATATCTCTTTGTCTTCATCTCTGCGTCTCTGTCATACACATCCTTGCCTTATTTCTGCTGTATTTGTAATGCGCATGTATAATAATGTATTGTTTCTATTTGTCCTGTTTTTAATGCGCATGTATAAGCATGGTTGCAAGCTTTTCTTTAAATCTGGGTTTACACTATGTCCAGTTTGGAGGGGTATGTCGTCAAATGTGTCTATAATAAGTGGCTGCACACAACTAAGTATGGTTCAAATTAGTGATGCACGATAATTATCTATAACCGATAATTTCCTGCTTCTCATGACCCATCTATAACTGCAAACAAAAGTTTTGGCTCTTCAAATGTTCATTTTTTTTTCATGTCACACAAATATTTGTGGTCATTTTCTGTAAATAACAATAACAGCAGCGAAAGACACTCAGGCCAAACATTTACCATATGAAATTAATAAATCAAATGCACTGACAGGTTTTTCAGTTGGCTTTATCTCAGCCAACTCTTTTAAATCTATGTATTTGCAATGTAAGATGTCCTTGAGTGTTTAGAAAGGCATCCCAAATAAATAAAATGTATTATTATTATTATTATTATTAAATCATTACACAATTAATACAAAAAAGTGCATCCGTCGAAAATTGTTTAACAGACCTATGACTGGTTTATCTGCAAATAACAAGATTCAAATTCAAGTATTTATGCATAAGAAATACATCTATTCAACCTGAAGTGCATGAGGATGAGGTAGGTATTTGTGGAGTTAAGTCAAATGTTTTTCAAATATAAAATTATATGCATTGACCTGTGTCAACCTTAACTACAAATACAAAAACTACAAATCTAATCAAATAAATAAAACAAAGTGCATCCTCAAAAATAAAGTGAAAGGCTGGTCGTCGAGCACTATCAGTTCCATCACTCTGTCGTTAATGGCTTTAGCCTTTTCGCTGTCTCTTGAAAACTTTTTACAGTTTTCAAACGCCTGCTGAATGGGGACATGCACACTCCCTGTTGTTGTTGTTTTAGCCTTAGCACCGCTAGCTGCAACCACGGCTGCTTCGTATACCGCTTCGTCGCGATGAAAACTTTTCAGGTGAGCTATAACATTTGTTGTGTTTAAAACCTGAAGTCTTCTTTCCTCCTCTCGGAATCCTCGCTGAACATGTTTGCAAACAGCAATGCTGTTATCTTCTGCCACTGAGAAAAACAACAACCCTGGTGAAGACCTGTTCATTATTAGTCTGGCAGAGACTGGGCCAGGCTTGGGTCCTGCCAGTAAGGCGTGATAGATGACGTAAGCAGCGCATCATGGCCTGTTTTGGGGCTAAAAAAAGACGTAATTTCCCCCCAACTCGGCTGATATTTTATCGGTCCGATAAATATCATGCATCCCTAGTTGAGTCTAATGTTTGGAATAGCAGCATTTGTTCCACAGTGCCATAGCTGGCACCAAAAACCTGTACTCTACTGTCAAAACTTAAACTCTGCTGTCATTCTTCATTTCTAGTTCCCTCCCGTCTCCTCTCCTCTCTTGGTCAGCCACTATCCCCCGGTTGCTTTTGGCCATTAGTCCAGCTCATGTCTCATTAGCTAGTCCTGGAGAACAGAGTTATTAGCAGGCCAGTCAATGTGACTTTGCCCCACGGGACATTTACATTCCAGGTACTAAACAAGCATCTTAATTCCTTTTGATGTAATAATTGCTTTGGCCTCTTTAATATCTGTGTTTTGTCTGCGTTGTCTCAGGGAATTGATCGAGTTCTTAAATGTATCTGAAAACACTGCTGATGATACGGCAGTGAGTAACTTTTTTAATGCCACTGCTGGCAACAGTGCTGTGAGACGGCTAGCATTTTGGGCTTCCCTTTGGGCCCTGACTTTTTTTTTGCGGGGCACAATGATAAAGAAGTGAGTCCATCCAGTGACGAGGAAATAGTCACACCAGATTTGAATGGCAAACGTGTGGCTTCGAGGGTTCCATTTAAAAACAAATTACTCTCTAAAATAACTAAAGAACATACACTGCATGTGACCATTTTGTTGGTCACATGCAGTGCATTTTTCCTTCTGGATAAAACGAGTAACTTTATCTATCAGTACAAAGCATTACCATCATGTCGGCTAGTTGCAGTGGCATTCTGACGTCTAGTCAAAGGGGATGAGGTAGAGCTGTCGCATCTTGCATGATACAAACAATCCCGAGTTGATGATTTTTGGATAATGGCCCAAATATGTTGCTAACTAGGGCTTTTTATGAATTGCACGAAAAACACGAATAGATATACAAGATGAAGGATATAATTCAATCTATACATTATTCATGTTTTAAACTGATTTCAAACAATGTTTAATGCAAATATTGTTCTAATAAATTGGAATGGAAATTTTGAATTAGTTTTGATTCAATTTGTCTGAGTTATCAATGGAATGTGATGTACATATTAGACTACCCAGGTGATACACAAGTTGTATTTTCAGCTCTATTTTCAAATGTTCATGTAGAGTATTGCAATGCATCGTGATATGTATTGTATCTTGACCCATGTATCGTGATATGTATCATATCGTGAGGTCCTTGCCGATACCCAGTCCTATTGCTAACAAGAATGTAATCGTTATTTTTACATCGGGTGTCGCTGTGTTCGTATCTTAAGCATTTAGGTAGGAAAGTAACTGTTATTGTCAGATGTTTGACGACTGTGACGCTAACCTTTTGTTTGACATGTGGTAAAGGGTGTATGGTTATCAATGGAGACTGGAAAATGTTAGCATATGGTAACATTAAAGCAAAGCATGTTAACCAGGTTACTCCTGGGGTTAGAGTAAGACATCTAATTAGCTTACAGTAGTAGACTGAGCTCCTATAGCTCTTATTTAACTTAACTCAACTGTCTCCCTCAATTCCTTGCTCCCTAATAGTCTTATGGCAGTAATGGCACTTCGGCCACCGATCTCTCGACTTCATAGCACTAATGACACTAACAATACTTATTCTATCCTCCTTTCCTTTTTTAAAA
>JAOEHI010000004.1:288961-304432 GCA_025447815.1 Percopsis transmontana
GTCTGGTCACTGTCATGACTGCTATGTTGCTCGGAACTGCACACAAGAATTTCACCTACTGTTGCACTTGTGTATATTGTAGTGTGACAATAAAGTGATTTGATTTGATTTGATTTGATTTGATTTGAACTTCAACCGGTGTTGTAAAGCCATACACAGTTCTCAAGAGTGCAATAGCAGGCCTTCTGGGTGCAGAGTGGCAGAAGTCATTCTCCCTATTATAAGTCAGTGTACCATCAAAATGATTTTTGAAGCTATTATTTTAAAGTAAAACATTACATAATTTTGCTTTAAATGTTTGGTTTTATAACAACTGTTTCTTGATTGTACACACTAACTGATGTTATGTGAGACTTTTTGTTTGGTAACTTGAATTCAGTCAGATTTGCATGGTATGGTGCACCCGAGATATTTAGAATAGGCATAATTTGAACAATTGAAGTTTGTATTTGTAGAGAGTTGAATCTATCAGTTAGTAATCCTGAGGAGAGGATCTAATCTTTTTCTTGTTGTGTCGCCAGTTAATAAACAATATAAGATTTGAAACAAGGTTTAGTATTGTAATTCTTTATAGTGTTGGTAACATAATTATAGAAATGTAAATATAATATAAATAAATATTACAGCACACAACATTTTGAGCCTACTTGGCGTTTTAGAAGGCGTCGTATCACAACCCCGTTTGTCTGTGGCTGCACTTAGGACGGGTTTCCTTCACTCCTTCAAACTAATTTAAAAAAAAAAAGATTACCTCAAACTGCACAAAAGCATTTGATGCATATTCTAATTGAATGTTCAGGTAATGGAGATAATCCAACACCTAGGCAAATTCTGGTAGGCGTTATTTTAGATTTTCTTTTCTACCCCTGTCGTGCTTAACATTCATCAACAGACATTTTGACGTTTGACAGGTAAAAATACCTCTCCTTTCAAGTAGGCGGGTCTTGGCGCATTTAGCCAACGCCAGACTTTATGCAAGTAAAGGCTGGCTCTGCGAGACAACCACAAGAGTAACTGCAGACACAACTTGAGGACTGTCTCTTTAACAGGATAAATTACAAAACAAAACAGTAACATGTTACATGGTTTCACAACTGCTAGAACCGTTTCCTTGTTCTGAACCGCAGACTTCACAATACAGGACAACGGAATATGTGAAGTAAGCAAATGACTTCTCCTTTTTATTACCGGTTATAACTGCTGCCACCTCAGGCCACTTAAGCAGTGGCCTTTGGCCGGTCATATCATAGGCTACCATAAGTTCTGACCTAAATACCGCATGTAAGATAGGCTACGTAGAACACCTGGGACGATTAAAACAGACATTCTTTCAGAGCAGCAGCGTTTAGCTATTATATTTACTTGTATAACAACTTGTATAACTTGTATGCTTCATGAAATAGTAATAGGCTACATGTAGGCCTAATAGAAGTTGGCTATATCCAGAACACTAATTTAAGCTTTTTGTATTGATGACGGGCGGACTCGTGTGAAGCCAATGAGAGCTTGTTATTGCAGCAGGCAGCAGTTAGTTAATGTGTAACAATAGAGAGGGACAGCCCATGTAGACATTACCTCTGCACTATTGTTTATGACTTACACGGTCATCAGTATAACTTTTCCAATTTGTTTAGGACTGGATAACGAAACTTTTTGATTTTCTTTTGAGCGAGGCAGGGTTCTCTTGGTTGTGAAAGGCAGAGGCAGTAGTCTACAAGAATGGTAAGTGCCGTCTATTTTGTCTTCATGCATTGAACTTTTTAAGTTGTGTATGTGCTTACGTGGTCATCCGTAAGTTCCTGTGACCATACCGTTATTGTCACCAAAATAGTTTTTAATATTATAGAACTTAGTATTTCAAATATAATGTATTATCACTGGAATAAGGCTGTAGGCATATAAAATTGAGCAATCGGAATAATGTTGCAGCCACAGTACGAAAAAGCTGCCGTAGGCTAACGTTAGGCCTTGGCAAATTAACGTAGGGCTATAGGCTACTAATAGTTTGTTTTAACACAATTACCAATAGACTACAGGAAGTAGACCTAGTTGAATTTAAAGTTTAAACAGGACCTGTTGGGATAAACCATGTAGGTCTAACTTGAGTTTGGTAAAAAAACAAAAACAAAAAACACGTTTAGGCTAGCCTACAGAGTGGTGTTGTAAACTGGTTTGTTAACGTTACTTCTTTATATAGCCCAATATTGAGGTTCTGGAAGTGAAAATCCCATTCATATTCTAAATCGAGGATTTTGTTATGAGCCATAATAGCTAACCATCCAAGTAGACTTAGCCTACCACAGAGCAACAACATGCTCCTATAAGCCACGAGTCCGTATGATGTCAACCTTGTTTTAAGAAAAACGTCTTTTATACGCGTTGTCACGGAGAAGTAGGCTACTACACTACCCACAATCCTAAAATGTATCAGATTGGTGGAGCTCTCTGTTACCATGGAAATGGTTTAAACCCGGAATGTCATGTCTGCTAGTGAGGTTAAACTTGCAAAACGTTAATAAAAAATATTTCCAGCGAATCTCTTAATTATCAATATTGTGCATGGGAATAGTTTGTGGCAATAGAAACATTATTTATTAAAGATAGCTATCTGCACAACCAGGAAATGCCCTCGTCGTGATGTGTGTTAAGTTGTAGGCTACGTCTTGGTTTATGTTTAAGGAAGCCATATAAAAAACATTTATTTTCGGCGAATCTGTTAATTACACCCACATTGTGCATGTAGAAGACATGGTTATAAAGATCGCTAATTCTAAAGCAGTCTGGCATATGACGTTAGTCTCTTGCATACAAAAATATCCCACACACAAGGCACTGTGAAGCGTCTGCAGATGAGAGTATATATGTATAATTTGGGCCTTTACTGCTAGCACTGAACTGTACGATCGTTTATGATTTCCCGCTCTGACATGCTGATTTTTTTCCAGAGGTGAGAACAAGAGTGTCGAAGGGGGTGAAAATCAATATAAGTCATGAAAGAAAAGACATTTGTAGACTATCTACAGTTTGGTAGCTAACATTAGTCTACAGTAAACTATGAGTTGCACCAATGATGTTATGCCACTGTGAATAAAAAATACAATTATATAACAAATTAAGCACTGTACAATGTCGATGACAACACTATACTATATGAAACATTGTATTGTGTATAGCCTACACACACACAAACAACACAAACATATTGGGTCACTGTTATTAGGGATTGTTTTATTCATTTTCTTTCTACTTCTTTTTACTTGTTGCTACAGTAACTATGCTCTAGCCTGGTTTCATTAGCTCAAAATGAATTTTGATTTCAAATTAATTTACATTTGTCCTAGGCTGACTCCAGTTCTCAGCCAACAGCAGTTGGATCGACCACTAAGATTGACCAGGTACAGGGTCAGGTCAATGAAGTGAAAGTTATTCTCAAAGACAACATCAACAAAGTTCTGGAGCGAGGAGAGAGATTAGATGATTTGATTAGCAAGACAGATGACCTTCAAGCATCAGTAAGTATGGTGATACAAACAAACCTGGTTTTATAATATATAGCAGCTACCTGAACAAATCTGATGTTTAACAGATACCATTTCATTATAATCTGTTTCTTAAAGGCTGACTCATTCCAGAAAACATCCACTGGGATTGCCAGGAAATACTGGTGGAAAAACATTAAGATGATGGTTATTATTAGCATTATAGTGCTGATAATTATTATTCTCATCATACTGTTTGCTACAAATGTCATTTAAATAATACAAACATGTAACTCTTCAAACAAATTAGGAATTCATGCACACACA
Source organism: Percopsis transmontana (assembly GCA_025447815.1). Lineage (NCBI taxonomy): Eukaryota > Metazoa > Chordata > Actinopteri > Percopsiformes > Percopsidae > Percopsis > Percopsis transmontana. The sequence continues at coordinate 292,768 of JAOEHI010000004.1, forward strand.
TCTTTATTATAAATACAGATGGAAAATCTCTGTATAAGCATATTATAAGCAGTCTACTGTATTTGCGTCCTTTCACTAATTCTTGAAGTGTTTAACTGATTTTAAAGATCAAATGTAAAACTCAGAGGAGGTCACGCAGGTCTAATGTAAATGTCATTAAACTTCTATTTACTTTACAAGGAAATAACACTGTGTAGCATAGCCAGACGTGTAGACTTAAAATAATAATTGACGTATAAACATTGTAAAATAAAAAGTAACTTTTACACTCCGAAAGTTAATCAGTAATGTAACTTACGATGCAAAATCAGATGATTTATTATTTTATATCCAGATGTGCCTTTGTTTACTTTTCTTGTTGTCATTCCACTGTGTGTGTGTGTGTGTGTGTGTGTGTATGTGTCTCTATCTATATATTTATATCTATAGATATCTGTAAATTGTGTAACACGTGTATAATTTGAGTAACAAATATAATAAAGCAAAACTGGTAATGTAACTAACTTTTTGTTTCAAACACAATACTACTGTGTATATATATTGTATTTGCTTAGCGAATAAACACAAATTTGACTCATGTCCTACTGTACGAGGCAATACACAAATAGTTTTGCTTTGCATCTGCCGCAGCGAAAAACAAAACCCCACAGCGTTTGGAGATAGGATAAGTGCTGTATCTTTCAAATATTCTAACACAAAACATAAAAATTCCAATACTACAAACATAATAGTGAGAAAAAAATATCTTGATCTTGATTGAACTTGTCTTTGTTATCTTACAGTCATCTCATACTCGAAGCTATCGATTCTTCTGCCAGCATTCCTCCAGACATCCTCAATGGATTCTTTCACTCAGATGCCTAGAAACAAGAACAAGACAAAATAATCACTCACAACTGAATAACTATTCATTAGGCCTTAACCACAAAAAAGGAATTAATGTACAATATAAAATAAAACTGAGAACATTGCTTTACAAATAAAAAATTTTAAATAAAAAAAACACAAGTTAGTCCATAAGCTAGAAATCCTGAAGTGCAATAAATTGAAGATGTCAAAGTCAAAATACTAAATGAGTAAAAAGAAGTCTTCAATTGGTCAAAATACACATTGAAAAGGAAACATTACATGCAAATTTCTGGAGATGTAGTGATACTTTGATTCTTCGTGTTTTACATAGGTTAAAAAGAGAATTTGTTAGAGGAAAATTAAAGTGTAAAAAAAGAGAAGCCTTTTCCATCGCTGTCAGTAACACAAAACCAAACAATATACATGTACATAAAAATAACGCACTTCTTCAACACAGTAGCGTCCAAGTACAAACCAGGTTTTAGCTCATGGACTACTGGCTATTACTGCTACAAAAGCTAAAGAAAGCAAGCATTTCACATAAGATTAGGAATACATATATTAAAAAAAGGAACTGGAAAGTCCAGAGAATGCTGTACGTATCCTTTGAAAAGCAAATAAGTTATTTTACCATGTTTAACCATTACTTGTGGGGCCTGTAAGAAATGACATTACATAGGTGTATTTATATTTACATTACATACAGTTTCAGAATAAAAAAAATAAAAAAAAGATGACACGGCTGGATGTGTCCCAAAGTGTTTAGTTAAGAAATGCTGATACAGGATGTTGTAAGACCATACCAAATGGCAGCATTCGAGAGCGTACGCTTCTCATACCCGCTCAGCTTTGAGCGGGGCCTGACAGTATCTGGTGATCAGCTGAGGTCCTGCAAGGAAGATCCGCTGGCTGGTACAAACAAGGTATGTCAGAGTTAGGAGACAACATACTTCCTTTTTCTTTTTTCCTTGCACATCCTTAACTTTGGCATCCAATTACTGTAGTAGCAGTACTTTACCTGTTTACTTTACACTTAAAAAGAAAATGATGCACAAGGAAGGCTGTGACTCTTTACGTTAGCACTACTGTAAAGCACTTCAGGGTGCTGAGAAGAAAGTTTACAAGGAAAAATTATGTTACCATACAGCAAAGAAAATATAGCTACTTATACGTTTTCTTTAAAAGGCGGTGTTTTTACATACCTAACTGAACATGGTAGTTGTCTGCTTTAGTATGGCTTGTAGCTGTTTTGGTGAGCACCACGCCTCGGTGACTTGCCATAACCACCAGGTTGACCTACACATTTGACACAGGATGTGTTAGAAACTCACATTAAAAGGAGGTGTGTATTTATAGGCTCCCATTAACACATAAACACTGCATGGGTCTGTGCATTCCAGGCATTGGAATGGGCATTCAAACAGAATGGTGGTGCAGCTTCTGCTGAAAGTACCTTTTAACAAAGGAATTTCATGTTCATTGGAGACAAAAAACTCAATTGATGAGGCAGATATGTGCCTGGCCCAAAATACTACCACTTTCTACAGTACTACTACAGTATAAATATGAACACGTATGCACTGCCTATTGAAATACTGTACCCAAAATACTAATGAAATTGCATAATGATACCAGATTTTAACCACACTAGCAAGGCCGAACTGAGTACACAAAAATGTTGTTCAGGTATCAAAGTGACCCTAAAAAAAAAGGGTCACTAGGAAAGAATTGTATTCTCATCAGAAAAATTATAATATAATTTTAATAATATAATGTTATTTTTAACTTACTGCTGTAGTCACCATATCCGTACCCAGGATAGCTGTTATATCCAGAATAATCATAGCCGCCATATCCTCCATATCCTCCATATCCTTGATTGTATCCGTAATTTCCATATCCTTGATTCCAGTAGTCGTTATAACCCTGGTTCCAATTCTGGCTGTGCCCTGAAAGTCGAAAAAATAATTATTTTGTTATATTGATGTTTATGTTGAGTAACATGTTCTTAAATGTTGAAATCTATATTTAGCAATAAACTGAAACATCTGATAATAAAAATGTATGTTTTGAAATTGACAGTGGACTCTGCACGTCTGTTTTGGATAGTATGAAAATAGGCTAATTTAAAGAAGAAATGTTCTGCTCCACTTACCGCCTCGACCTCGACACCTGGAAGAGTATCCACCTTTGACACCCCAATGCTGTTGCTGCTGGTACTGCTCTTTAGACATGGCCACCTTTATTTCACACTAACAGAAAAAATTAAAATACTTTATTAACAACTCTTCTCCCACCACCCAATAATCAATCATTCAAAATGCCACAAGACTATAAATATATGGGCATTCTACATTATTTCCAAATTAAAGACATCTACCTTGCTAAGTCCAATGTTGTGGTACTTTTTCTCCATGACAGTCTTAACAGGTTCCTCCTCTTTAAATGTTATGAAGCAAAAACCCCTCCTTTTGTTTGTTTTGTTCTCCATGGGAAGTTCAATAGACTCCACCTGTTAATCCAGTAAATGCAAGCAATATTTACTTACCGATAACAGTTATCACTAAGCTTTAATGGAGTAAATTTTTAAGAATGCTTTCACCACTTACAGCTTGGTAGCTATGACTTATGTCTAGAAGAAATCTATTCTATTTCAGGACTCAATTTGATGGACTCAACATTCTACAATAACAATAAGCACATCCATTGAATAAATAAAGGGGTTATATAAATGTTTACCTCTCCAAAGGCACCAAAGTACTCTCTTATCTTCTCCTCAGGAGTGTCTGGAGAGAGACCTCCGACAAAGATCTTCTTAATGGGCTCCTTGTTCTTCATCGCCTTGGCTTTTTTGGGATCAATTACTTTCCCATTTAGTTTATGTTCCTTCTGTGTGACAACCTTTACAAGGGGAATGCAAATATGTAGGTTCTGCCTATGGCTCGTCTAAAATAAACTGGCCTCTGCTCCTTGTGGCAGTTGGTTGGGTTAAATTAGTGAAAAACTGGGTTTAAAAGTTGGGATAATTCAGCTGCTTTATCTGAATCCTGCAAAAAGGCAGGTGTACTCATAGTTAGATGGATCATAAAGACACTGATCTGAAGGTGTTTTTAATTGCATTTATCAGTAGTAAATTATCATAATTAATCCTATCAATTTGTTTTTGGCAGAAACAAATACATCACTATATTTACGTATCATTATAATGACACAAGCACACAGAAGCGAAAGTAATAAAGCCCTAGAGAATTTCTACAGAGATATCGAAATGTTATACACAGAAAATCATTAAGGACAAAATACCTTATCAACACTCTCCGCTTCTTTGAACAAGACAAAACCGAACCCTCTAGAGCGTCCGGTCATGGGATCCAGTTTTAATGTACAGTCCACCACCTCCCCAAACTTGGAAAAGTAATCTTTCAAGTCCTTCTTGGTTGTGTCCCAGCTCAACCCTCCAACAAACATCTTGCTGTAAAACAGATTTTATATTATCAAGCAAAAAGTTAAACAGGACTTTGGGTGATGGTATATGGGGCATGCAAACTTTTCCATAAAAGTTGTGTCCTTATGCCATCGCTGTGAAAAGAAAAGGTGTTACGGTGAGGGGTGATGGGGGTAAACTTGGGACGGTTTGTCCAAGGTTCTCTGTGCACACCACCATTAAATAGCTGTTTTTGCTCTATTTTCTAATAGCAAACAACATGTATTGTATTATGCATACAATTATTTTATATATATATATATATATATATATATGTGTGTGTGTGTGTGTGTGGCCAGCCCAAAATAAGTTGTAAGTAACATTTTAAGTCTTTGAAGTACGTTGCAACCGCGCTGTAATGGTGATATAGCGTATGTTTATAGAGATACGGAGATAAGGACGCCGATTGCGGCGGGGGGATCTGCAAGTGGCGTGGCTCAGCTGCGGTTAAGGTTGATTTAATTGGAAAAGGGTATCGGTATGTTTTAATAATCTATGATAATGTAAATGTATTCCACTACCTGTTAGGACGGTGTACCCTCGGTGTCGGACGGGAGCTGTGCGTATGGGATGGGGCTTCTGCTACGTTAAAGACGTCAGGCTATGTGCTGGTTAGGGTCTAAAATGCAGTAAATATTTATGCAGTAATGTTTACGGCAATGAACTATTGTAGGAGGGTTGGAAACGGTTTATATGTTGTATTTGTGTCTAGTATTTCTTGTGATGGGGGTCTTTTTTCTTTTTTTTTTTAAGGTTGGGTCTATGTCACTGTTTTCTTCTCAAGACATTCTAAAATGTATGTATATCGCATGTGCTGAGACTGATCTGCCTCTACACAGGCGTATAAGGATTTGACTATCCAGACCTATGTTGTATTAAATACATTTATTTTTATAGTCTATCTGATCTGTGTGCCTCTGTAGACCAGTAAGATATATAGATGTATATCTATATATCTCGTCTTCTTTATCACCCACTAATTACGGAGAACGTGAAAGTATAAGTAAGTAACAAAGCACAGATATGCACCCTTCGTCCTCCTCGTTCTTGCTGGCATCTATCTTTGAGCCTTCGGTCTCTGCTCTATCCAGGCCGCCGTCAGCAGACTGAGGCATGGCTTCATCACCGCTTGCCTCCCCCTCCTCCTCCATCCTCATCATGGTTGGGTCGTCACAGAAATCAAAGTCCTCCGACATGTTTACCGTACAGTTGTTTTTTATATTAATAGGTTGTCACGATAGTAACAGCTGATACGCGAGTCACCCGGTAGCTGCAAGCTAACGTTAGCTTAACCTAACAGAGTACACGAACACGGTGGCGGGCGCTCGTTAAAACCGCGGTGGCGTTGTGAGGAAACGGGAAAATGTGTGCTCATATATAAACGGCAAATGCATGCATAGGTTTAATATCATTCTTGGAAAAAAAGTCCTACTCAATTTGACGTTCTCTTCTCGTTCGCTTGTTTACCAGTCGCAATTGACAAACTATTCTCATTACCGCCACCTACTGGTAGGTGAGGTTGACCACAGAAAATTACTGTATTGTTCAGTGGAACGCCTCTGACACAGTGCAATTTCCCAATCATTATTACGAAAAAGAAACCGCTTAATCATTATTCATCCTACATTCATCCAAAAGAAACCGCTTAATCTGTTTGCCATTATTAATTAACAACAAACCTGTTACCATATTGTGATAAATTAGTCACTTGAGGTGTGTGTGTTCCCCCTTGAGGAAGCCAGTATGTTGACGAAATCTGCAGAAACGCGCAAATGGATGTACAGAAAGCGAAATAGGCCAAAAGTGTTGCTGCTAACTTATATGTCGAATTTAGCCTATACTAAAGGTATCATTATGTTTGAGCCCACGTCCAAATGCAATTGCTTTTATTTATTTTTTTAGAAAATAATTTTCGCAAACTAATTTATCTGTCGACCATTTTATTAAGTTCTGCATAGGAATAGGCTACATGCATTGCTACTACTTGCATTTTTGTAGCTGATATAGGCAACTTTGGAGAAGGCATCCTTAGGCTGATTTTGCTATGCAGGGTTATTAAATTAGTGAGTGAATGAATGAACGAACAAAGGAATGCATGTTTAAAATATAGGAGGAAGGAATCTCTCTCTCCACCTCTCCCCTTCACAAAAACGACATCCATTTAAAGGACTATCTGTAATGTACCTGTGGATTGATACCTATATTTCTCCGTTGGGGAAACGCCTTAGTGAGATAGGCTATTTAGCTACCTTGTCAAAATCTGTTCCCTTATCTATCATTAACATGAAATTAAATGTAGCCTATAGAAATTTACAAAACCGTATATTTTCAATAGGCCTACTCCAAAAATGAGCTATAATTAAAGGTCTAAGATGACAATTAGAAACAACAGTTAGAGGGTGCAAATATATAAATAGTGGAGGTTATGACCCACTGTTGGCGCGTGAATTTATATTCTTGCTGGCACAGTGGATTGCTTTGGATTAATGGATCCAAAAACGTACGGCGATATTCTAAATTATAAAACACAAGGTGTTTCCCATTTTAAAAAGTAGAGTGATGTGTTGTGAGATAACTAAGGATCAAAAACAAAATAATCCATAGTTCTTGACAATTAACTAAACTTAATTTACAAGCCAGGGCCTACCACAATAAAAAGTAGTCTACTGTACACGTTTAAATAGGCCCATTGTAATTATGACAGAACCTACAGGTTACTTGTTTATCTTGTAATGACAATAAGCGTTTTTAATAGGTGGTAAACATGTCTCAACAAAAAATGGCACTCTATTAATCAGAAAAGTAGTTGTTGGCAGTGAGGAGGCCAAACAAATTTTCAAAGAGTTTCATTCAAGCCCATTTGGTGCACACTGTGGAAGAGACAAGATCAAGTCTGAATTCTCAGGCAGATTCTAATGGCCTAGAATGGGTGTAGACATTGATAAATGGGTAAATATTAAATTATTTCCTTTAAGCTTTTCCATTTTAGACATACTAAATGATTACTTTCTGCACTGCATTTGTCATGTCTTTGTTTTTGAACAACAGATTTCAGTGTGCCCAATGACAGTTTAGTCAGCAATCATTCATGCAGGAGCATTAATTGGGATGGATTTGGTTGGAAAAGTCACCAAGAGTCAACAAGGCAACCAATACATCTGTGTCCTTGTTGACTATTACACCAAATGGTTGGAAGATTTTGCCATCCCCAATAAATCTGCACAGGTTGTTGCTCAGTGCATAATAACATTCTATTACAGATTCAGGGCACCAAAAAGAATTTTAACAGATCGAGGCACTGAATTTGTGAACAAGGGTAGTAGATTGGATTGTTAAATGAGCTACTGTAACTTTGAGCTAACTATGCATAAAAAGTTGAATACATACAGAAGATGGTCTGTGGGATTATGTGGCATTTCCAAAACATATTTATGGTTTATTATACAATTGGGTACATGCATATTTTCAAAACAGATAAACCAAGCGCTCTGTGAATTCTTAAATGTGGAGCGAAGCCTTTGTGCTCCATATCATCCACAAACCAATGGTCTTGTGGAAAGACTAAATGGAACCATTCAAAGGTAAAGCTAGCAGAACATTGTAAATGAATACATTCAAGGAAATATTGATGCATTTGTTGCCCATATCAGCACTGTCACCTGATACCAAATAACTGAACTGTGATGCATTAAAAACACCTTCCAAGTAAAATGACTGAAATGTGCAATTGCACTTTCAATACAAAAGAATTAACTGCTATTATGTGGCATGGTACATGTAGGATGTTTATATTTTTTACATTTATTATTTCTATTTTTGCATCTCTTACTGTTTGTTTTTATTAACTGCATTGTTTGGGGAAAAATGTTTCGTCTTTTATGTATGAACATACATTATAGACCATCTTGAATTCAATGTAAAAATTGTATATTAAAGCATCCAGAATAAGAATATACACATGCAATAATACACAATTTGTGTGGCTTAAATAAGATAATTGTGCAATAAGCCTTAATAAATGTCACGTCATAAAATGACGAATATTGTGAAAGTTTTCCGTGTTTTATTAAAAAGAAAATACTTTCTGGACCAGTTGGCTTTCCGTAATCCAGATGTGTTTTTCACTTATGTTGCTTCTGTGAATACGTATGGTACCCTGGCAAATACGCAAGATTTTTTTAGTATTCTGCCGTAAAGGGGAACAGGAATTCAGAGGAACGGAATCGGCTGCTACACCGCCTGTCTAACCATGGGTGCCTAGAGAAAGACAAGTCAGCTAACGACAGATGGGTTGTATCCGGACGTATCTCAGATTTTAGACAATAGATATAGCACCATAGATACATTCAGTAGATATACATTATTAGCTAGTTCAGACCGACTGTGCCGCTAACACAAAGCTAAGGCTAAAAGCTAGCTAGCCAGCTGCTAAAAAATGGCATCCGTTTCAGTCCCTGAACGTACCAGTGCTCTCTTACTGGATATAGAGGGAACAACCACACCAATCACTTTTGTAAAGGTAAGCCTTGGTACATTTATTTATTCACATATGTTGCTCTATATTTTATTTGCTTTAAGGTTTGTTGTACTAGTAATTGTTTTAAATTAGCAGACGGTGCTACGTTTATATGCACGTTCATATAACGTTACCACTGCTCAAAAAAATTAAGGGAACACTGAAATCACACATCTGGTCTCGACTAACGGAATATATTAAAGATCAAAATCTTTACTGTACATTGTGTAATTTGTTGAGAACTGAATTACTTAACAACGGTCAATGGAAAAATCACCAACCGATTAAGTGCTGGATTCAAACTCACCGAAAATCAAAGTAAACAATTGAAATCACAGACTGTTTCAACTTGCGTGAATTTCATTACAACTCATGATGTGTCACAGGCACGTGCCTGTATGCACTCCCGACAACGTCTGGGCATGCTCCTGATGAGACGGCTGACTGTGTCCTGGGGGATCTCCTCCCAGACATGGATCAGGGCATCAGTGAGCTCTTGGCGCTACTTGGCAGCGTTGGATACACCTATACATAACGTCTCAGAGGTTCTCAAATGGAGTCAGGTCTTGGAAACGTGCTGGCCAGTCAATGGCATCAATGCCTTCTCATCCAGGAACTGCCTACACACTCTAGCTACATGAAGCCGGGCATTGTCCTGCACCAGTAGGAACCCAGGGTCCACTGAACCAGTGTAAGGTCTGACGATGGGTCTGAGGATTTCATCCCGGTACCTAACAGCAGTCAGGGTACCATTGGCTAGCCCGTGGAGGTCTGTGCGACCCTCTGGTAATGATATACTTTCCCAGACCATCACTGACCCACCACCAAACTGGTCATGCTGGATGATGTTGCAGGCAGCATAACATTCATTGCGCTGTCTCCAGACTATTTTACGTCTGTCACTTGCTCAGTGTGAACCTGCTCTCATGTGTGAAGAGAACAGGCACCAATGGCAGAGGGGCCAATTCTGGTGTACTCTGGTGAATTCTAATCGAGCTGCACAGTGCGAGTGTGAGCACAGGTCCCACTAAAGGACGTCAGGCCCTCGTGCCACCCCATGGAGTCTGTTTCTGACAGTTTGGTCAGAAACATGCACACCAGTTGTCTGCTGGAGGTCACCTTGTAGGGTTCTGGCAGTGCTCCTCCTGTTCCTCCTCACACAAAGGAGCAGATACGGTCCTGCTGCTGGGTTGATGCCCTTCTACGGCCCTGTCCAGCTCTTTTTGTGTAATGGCCCGTCTCCTGATATCTCCTCCATGCTCTTGAGACTATTCTGGGAGACACAGCAAACCTTCTTGCGACGGCACGTATGGATGTGCCATCCTGGAGGAGCTGGACTACCTCTGCCACCTGAATGGGCTGCAGGTACCAGTAGTGACAAAGACGCTAGCAAAACGCAAAACTAAACCAGCCACCGATCTTTCTACTTCATAGCACTAATCCCACTAAAAATCCTTATTCTATCCTTCCTTTTAAAAAAATAAAAAAAAATAAAAAATCTTTCTATTCTGCTTGATAGGCACTAAGAATGCTAAGCACTTTGTTTATTTTACTTTGTTGTTTATTTTACTTTGTTATTGACTTTTATACTGTTTGAAGAGTGATAATTTTAGATTATTGTAAATATTGTTTTGAGGAGCGAATGATACACTTTACAGTATTGTTGTGCAAATTAATAGATGAAGTAATTTAGGCTACTAATTGTAAGTCGCTTTGGATAAAAGCGTCTGCTAAATGCTTGAATGTAATGACTTTGTCAGGTAATGTCCTAAATTGAAAACATAGTATTTAACAAAGGTTTTGTAAGTATTAGGTGACAGACTGTCGTTCTATCACTTCTAGGATGTCTTATTTCCATACATTAAGGAGCATCTTGAGGATTACCTGTCTGCCCACTGGGAGGAAGATGAATGCAAACAAGATGTTCAGCTCTTAAAGAAACAGGTACTGAGATGGGTTTTCAGGAACGGGCTTGTTTGTCAGTAGGCTGATTTCACCATCCAAAAATAACATGAAACCCATGCGAATTATAAGAATATGAATAATACAAATTTGTATTATTATGTGATATACCCACCATCAGTCTGCTAAACTGAATGAAACTAGGCCCAGGTAAGTAGTAAATAACTTATGAACTATTGCTTTAGATATAGCTAATTTGAACAGCGACTGTGACATGTAGTGGATGTAGAACAGTGTTGTGTGACATACCTTAGAAATATTGTTGGTGTTTAGAGGTGGGCGATATGGCCAAAACCTTCTATATCACAATGTAATTTTATATCATGGTAACAGTATATATCACCATATACCATAAAACTTAAAATAAAAGCCAAGACTTTTATTTGCTTCAATCACTGCACTGACCTTGCCTTGGGACCTGCGTGTCTATGGGACATGCCTTTTAATTAATTAGTTTTCGCCAAAACTCTTGCTCAACAAAGATTGGAAATACTAGCAAACTGATTATTTAAACAATTTGTGTCCATGTCTTTTAAACTTGCTTGTGGCAAATGTTACTGAAGCAGCAGTGTTTTTTTTAATACTCCCCTGCATCACTGTAATGAATACCCACTGTGATTATGCCCATTACAATAACCTCACTAGATGGCAAAGGAAATGATTGTAGCCTACAGTAGCCTATACAGGTTAGTATGTCAGTATTCATACTTAAATATGTAATATTAGGCTACTAGTTGCAGGTGGGAAAGTGCTTTGAATTTTCCATCATACATTGAACAGTTTAGATCAGTGGTTCTTAACCTTGTTGGATGTACTGAACCCCACCAGTTTCATATGCGCATTCACCGAACCCA